>RJWM01017337.1:0-43365 GCA_004363535.1 Dasyprocta punctata | reverse complement strand
TGTGAAATGCCTGGCTCTGTCCTGCCAATGTCAGTTCCAGGACTCCTCCTGGGGGAGGTGCACAGCTAGTGGGTGAGGGGAAGGCAACAGGGTAGTGTTGTGCATCAAGGGACTCGGTCTCTGCAAGTGTGTCAGTGCATCCTACCTCTGCATTTGCATAGGGGCTTATCAATGCGTCCTGTGTGAACTGTCCTAAGAGCTAAGTAAGTATGTTCCTGTCTCCAGGAGACAGTCAATGTTTTGTTGCTCCTGCTCTCACCTCGAACTGGCTTTAAAGGAAACCAAACTGGTTTCAGTGCTCTCCAACACCTGCCAACCATTGTCTCTCTTTTTTGTGGTGCTGTCCCTCAAAGTTACAGAAAGCCAGCTCCATGACTTTGAAACTCAAGATTCCCTTCCACTTTTCCTGTATCAGGACCTACGAATAGAATTTTACAATCATGTTTGTATATATCTTATTGGAAGGGTGCTTGCCTAGCACATGCGAATCCCTGAATTCAGTCTTTAGTATGGAGTTGGGGGTAAGATGTAGTCCTTTTGACCCTTTAACTATTATCTCTTCACTCCTCACATTTTACTGAAGAATGATCTAAGGGGAAAGGGACTGAATGAAAGACACATAGTTAATAGATAGCACAACTTATGAGTGCAAATTCCTTTTTCTCATTCTGTGTTCTAAATTCTAAATTCCTGTTTCTCATTCTATGTACTATGTATCGAACTTCCTTTATTCTACCTCTTGGTTTTAAGAGGTAGAATTTTAGTAACTGTCAAACTGAAAATGATCTGTTGTCATATCCATAAAGTAATAATAATGATTAACAATAACTTAATGTGTTGCAATATTTTAAGAATTTGCCATCAAATCAACACCTTAGAATAATACAAAAGATTGAATTTCATAAGCTAGTATATGAAACACACATAGAATAAGATAATTTTTGGGTAGCCATAATTGAAATTATGGCATTTTTTTCAACTACCCTCTTCTCTTTGGTTTTAATACTGGGCTTATTTGTGTGTGTTGGCTGATTGGTATGAATCTTATGTCATAGAATTAACAACATTTGTGTTGCAAGTGATCTATTAAATTCTCATCTAGTCCAGACCCTTCTGAGCTAGAGGGCCATATATCTTGTTATTAGCAGAGCTAGAAATTGTACCCATGATCACTGTCTCTTTGAACAATGCTCGATGTACCTCAGTCTTCTAGTGATTTGAAAACAAAGACGTGTACTGGAATCGCTTGGATCACCTAGGAAAGTTTTGAAAAAAAAAAAAACCACTGTATATACACACTTAATGCATATGCATGTATTAGGATACATGTATATATCCCTCAGTTCTCCTTCTGATTCCCTAGGACTAAAAAATATATCCAGCACTACGTTTTTAAAAATTGTAATTTACAGACAATAAACATGTATGGATTTGATTCTGTGTCCCCCCAAGGCCTCATGTAATTTGGTTGGGGCTGAGTCTGGCATTCCTAATTGGTTTGTTGTCTAGCACTGCGATTGGTGATGTGAGTGCTGCACCCACCCAGCGGTGGAACTGACATACAGTGTAAGAGCAGGAGGAAGGTATGTCTTCTCTCTCTCACTGGCTCACCTTGCTGTTTGGCAGCCGCCATGAATGGCAGCCCCACCATGCCATGCTGCCTTGGAGCCAACTAAGTATGGACTGAAATCCCCACAAACTGGAAGAAATAAACCTTTCCTTCCCTAATTTTGAGTGTCAGGTATTCTCTCTCAGCAATGAGTGAAAAGTAACTGAGACAAAACATATAAAATTTAACTGTAAATGTCATGACATATCTGTATACCTATATATCTATATATATATCTGAGTGACTACAGCCAAATCAACATGTTAAAATATCCTATGTAATGGCTTGGATCTGAATTTTCCGTGGAGAGTAAAGGCTTGGGTGGTGGCCTGTGGCATTACTGGAAGGTGGTGTGACTTTTAGGCAGCAGAGCTTGGCTGGAGGAAGTTAGGTCAGCAGCAGTGTGCCTTTGAAGAGGATATTAGGACCCTGGCCTCTCTCATCAGTAATACAAAAGCATCTCTCTTCTACAGTATTCCTAGCCATGGTACAGTGAGACACTAAAAAATTGCATAGACCAGTTACATATATTTATGAAGAACAAGTAGATATTTTGATTTGTTTATATAATAATAATGACCAAAGCAGTATAATTTTAGGATACAAAATCAACATTAAAAAACCAGTAGCTTTCTGTGCATGAATAATGAACTAGCTGAGAAAGAAATAAGGGAAATAATTCCATTCACAAAAACATAAGAAATGTAGAAGAATCAACCTAACAAAGTAGGTGAAAGACCTCTATGATGGAAACCATAGAACTCTAAAGAAAGAAATTAATACACTGGAAGATGGAAATGCCTTCCATGTTCATGAATTGGCAGAATTAATAGTGTTAAAATGGCTATGCAGCAAAAAAAGATCTAGTGATACTGTGAAATTCCCATCAAAATTGCAATGTAATTCTTCACAGAACTAGACCAAGGAATCCTAAAATCTATGTAGAAATGCTAAAGATCTAGAATAACCAAAGCAATCCTAAGTGAAATAAGCCTCATGAATTTTATATTAAATTATATTATGAAGCTATAGTCATAAGAATAGTATGGAGCAGGAACAAAAATAGACACATGGGTCAGTGGAACAAAATAGAAGGCACAGAAAAAAATTCGTGCAATTACACCCATCTGATTCTGGAGAAAGGAGTCAAAACTATATGGTGGAGAAAAGATAGACTCTTTAAAAAATGGTACTGGGAAAATTGACTATCCATATATATGTATATATATATGAATATATGTATACATACGTGTTCATATATGTACATATGCATATTTATGCATATATGTATATATATGTATGTAGGAAATATAAATACATATATATATGACTGAATGTAGATGGTTATCTTTTCCTTTTATAAAACTCAATTCAAACTGGATCCTAGGTAAAATATCTGAAACTTTGAAACTTCTAGAAAAATCAGAGGAAACACTTCAAACCATAGGTAAAAGCAATGCCTTCCTATGTAGGACTTCAATAATACAGAAAATAATAGCAACAATTAATAAACAGGATTACTGTATATCAAATTAAAATGTTTATCCACAGTAAGGGAAAAAACCAATAGAATGAGGAGATGACCTATGGAGTGGGAGAAAAATCACTGCCAGTCACTTTTTCAACAGAAGATTAATATTTAGAGTACATAAAAACTCAACCTCCAAAATCAAATAGTCCAATTAATAAATAGACACAAGAACTAACAATTCTCAAAAGTAGTACAAATGGCTGACATGTTTATGAAAAAAAAAAAAAAAAAAGGACCACCATCCTGACCATTAGGGAAACGCAAATCAAAACAACATTGAGATTCCATCTCACCCTAGGCAGAATATCTATCATCCAGTATACAAAAAAGGTAAATGCTGGTGAAATATGGAAAAATGAGCACTTTGAAACTGTTGGAGGAAATATAAAATGGTATAGCCACTATGGAGAACTGTGTTATTTCTTCTAAATGAAGTAACAATTCTTTACTGAGCCTCCAGGACATCCAAAAGACCGTAGGGTGACAGACCTCTTGACCTCTGATTGAAATCAACAGCTGTCTTGTCAGTCAGGGTTCATGTAACTTGCCTTTTTGTGAATAGCCATTTGATCTGGTGTAAAGAGATGTCACATTGCAGTTTTGACTATATTTGTCTAATGATTAGAGAAGTTAAACTTTTTTTTTCATGTATCTGTTAGCCAGTGTATGTTTTTTTAAAATTAGTTAAGTTTATTGATACATTTTAGGTATACATAATGATCACATTCAATATAGGGAATTTGTACCTCCACATGATACACCTTGATTCTTTTTTTTCTCATTTCCTTACCCTCCCTTCAACCCATGTTCCCCTCTTGGTTTACAAAACCTTTGTTTCCATTTTTCTTCTTTTCTCATTTTTTCTTTCCCCTCTTTGTTTCCCTCTCCCTCCTCTCTAGTTACCATTTAAACATTTTCTGCTTATTTCATAATACAATTATACATTTTGGTCCTTACTTATACTTTTGGTTTCTCATGGTATTCACAGGTGTGCATGAGTTACTTCTTTTAGGAGTACGGTCTCAAGGTGAATCCATTTGCCTAGAAAAGTCTCATTTATCTTTCTTTATGACTGAGTAGTACTCTATTGTATCAAAAAATCGTATCTTACTTATCCATTCTTTGGTTAATTGGCATTTGGGCTGTTTCCAAGATTTAGCTATTGCAAACTCTGCCACTATAAACATGGGTGTGCATATTTTGCTGTGGTATGAAGCTTTTAATTCTTTTGGGATGATAACTCATAGAATGAGTTTGGGAGAATTCTCTCCTCTTCAGTTTATTTAGTTTGTAAATATGGTATTTATTGACTTTTTAATGTTTGGTAGAATTCAACTCTGAAGTCATCAGGCCCTGGATTTTTATTTATTAGGAAATTTCTTATGACTGTGTCCATTACATGACTCCCCTTGGTATGTTTACATTTTTCTTATTGATTCAATCATGACAGTTTGTGTGCGCCCAGGAATTTATCCATGTCTTGTAAGTTTTTAAGTTTTCTGTTGTATAGGAGCACAGAGTAGTTTCATATGATCTTCAAAAACTGGAACTACAAATTCCATTTGACCCACCTGTTTTCCTCCTAGGTATCATCTCCAAAGAATTAGATACATCATGTTACAGTGGTGCTTGCATACTGTATGTTTATAGCAGTACAGTTCATAATAGGTGAATCTTGGAAGTGGCTTATATGCCCATCAACAGTTGAATGGATAAAGCAAATGTATTATTTGCATGTAATGGAGTACTCCTGTGCCATAAAGAAAGATAAATCTGAGTCTTTTGTGGGAAAATAGGTAAACCTTCAGGTCTTAATATCAAGTGAAATAAGTCAGACCTACAAGCTTAAATATTGTGTAGTTTCTCTTTTATGAGAAACTCAAATTACAAATAAAAAGCAAAATAAAAATGGATAATAGTAAGTAGGGACATAGGCCTTTCTGAAATGAGAAGGGGATCAAGAGATGGAGGGAGGGAGAGGAAAGAGGGAAAGGGGTGGAAAAGTAATTAAGACATGTTATGTACACACACCAACTCCACACAAGAAATGTGAACATTGTGTACCACAAATGTGTACCAACCAAAAAATAATGACTAACAAAAATATGCTTGTTAGGTACAGTTGATCTTTAAGGTAGTGTAACTCTAGTTTTTTATATGATTGGATAATATGTCTGTTGATGAAAGCGGGGTTTTGAAGTTCGCAGCTAGTATTACTTTATGCTCTTATCTCTGCCTTTAGATCTAGTAACTTGTGCTTTGTATATTTTTGTGCTCATGTGTTGTGTACATATAATTAAACTGTTGAATCTTCTCACTGAGCTGATGTATCATTATATAATATTTTCCTTCATCTATTTTTGTAGATTTTACTTAAATATTGTTTGATATAAATACAGCTATTCTTGCTGACTTTGGTTTTCTATTTATTTGAGATATCCTTTGCAATTTGTTCACTTTCAGGCGGTCTGTGCCTTTATTGGTGAAGGATCTTGTAGATATTGTATGGTGTGCTCTTCTGGTCTAATCTCTTCAGGAAGTCTGTATCTTTTAATTGTAGGATTTAAGTCACACATTCAAAGCTTTTGTAAGGGAGGACTTACTTCTATCATCTTTTGTATGTCCTACGAATTTTTCATCATCTCCTTTTTTGTGATGCTAAAGACAAAGTCCAGGGCTTCAGATATGATAGACAAGAGTTTGGACCACTGAACTATGTACACCCACTGACCTTGTTTCCCTTTCTCATTGTAAATCTTCATGTTTTGGCAGTTTTCTGCAGTGATAAAGTTTAGGACTTTTCCCCTTTTTACTTTGTGTATGTATTCTGTTAATCAGTGAGTTTTATACTTTTGTGTGTTTTCATGTTAGTTATCATCTGTTTTCTTCTACAGGTATGCATCCCTTAAGTGTTACTCATGAGGCTGATCTAGAGAAACATTCTTTTTCTTTCAGATCTGAAGAATAGCATTTCTTGGTGTAGTAGTTTTGGATGACATTTGAAATATCTTTCATCATTTTGAATATATCATCTCACTCTCTCCTGGCCTTTGGGGTTACTGCTGAGAAACTCATTGATGGCACAATGGGAATTTCTTTATGTCTGACTTGATGCTTTTCTCTTGTTGCATTAGTTTTTTCTCTTTGGCTTTTACTTTTGACAATTTAATTATAATGTGCCTGGTGAAGACCTCTTTAATTTCAATTTGTTTGGGAAATTTGAAATTCTTGTATCTGGATATTTAATTGCTTCTAACACTAGGGAAATTTCCAGGAATGATTTCACTAAATAAGCTGTCTGTTGCCTATCTTAGTCTTTTCTGAATTTTCCATAATTTAAATATTTAATTTATCTAGTCCTCAAAATTTTACAGACTGCCTTCATTCTTTTTTCCCCTTCAGTATGGACAATATTAAAATATCTATTTTTAAGTTCAAATATTTTTTCCAGTTGTTCTAGTCTGTTTCCAATGTTCTTTATTGTATTTTTATTCAATTCTTTTTTTTTCCTGGTACCACATATTGAACTCAGGACCTCACACTTTCCAGGCATGTGCTGTGCCACTGAGTTATATCCTTGGTCCTTATTCAATTCTTTAAATTCTCCATTCCAAGATTTTTTTACCCTTAATGATATCTACCTGTTTGTTAAATTCTCATCAGATAAAGAATATTTTCCTTTCTGTTGATTATCTGCTTGTATTTCCTTAGACACCACTGAGTTTCTTAAAGATCATAGTTTTGAATTAGTTTTTAGGCAATACATAAATGTCCATTTCTTTGGGGTCAGTTATGAGAGAGTTATTGTGTTCGTTTGGTAGTACGTTTCCCTTCCCTTTCACATTTCTTGTGTCCCTGAGTTGATTTCTGGATGCACCAATAGTCAAACAATCACCTCTTCCAAGATTCACAGAATGAGTTTCATAGGAAAAAGACTTTCACTGACAGATAAGACTTAGCGTGTTAATTAGGAGGGTAGTGGTTCTGTTTGCCAGACAGTGTTGCTGGTCTCTGGGCATCCAGCACCACGTACTCCTATCCCTGACACGATAGGATACAGTAGCATCCAAGACGCTATGGGGCCAGGTGCAACTACAGCAGGGACTCTGAAATGATGGGTATCTTTTTCTTGAGCCTGCAAAGCCAGAGACATCCCAGACATGACTCTACCACCTGGAGGGGAGAATGGCTCAACAGCTCAGTCTCTGAGGTTAGTCCAGGTCCAAGAAGGGAAGGTACTAGGGTTGTTTGATCTGTATGGCAGGGTGTCCCAGCAGCAGCAATGCTCTGGTTTCCCAGGCTATAGAATGTTATGTCAGCTCAGCCCTAAAATAGACAGTCCCTTGGCTCAGGCAAGGCATCCATTCCCAGAGTGGCACCAGCGTCACTTCAGCCAGACATGGATGCCATGACTGCTCTGGGTAGCCAAAGCCAATTCCTCCAGGGCAATTTGCAATGTCAGCTCAGGCCTTGAGGGCCAGAGTACAGCAGTGACTCAAGAGGTAGATGAAGCGTAGGTGCCATTTCCCTGCCCAGGGAAGAAAGGCACAGCTTCATTTCAAGCCCAGCGCAGCTGGGAGGAGTATAAAGAATAGGGGCCTTCACAAGATTCTCTTGGGATGTACTGCACAGCTCCATCTCTGGCGCTGAGGGGCACAAGCAGCAGCTCAGGGGTAGATGTAGCAGCTCTGTTAGGCCCCAGAGCTGAGAGGTGTGGTTGGAGTAGAACAGTAGTGATTTGGTTCTGCAGGGTAAGTGTGGCAGCGGCTCATCTAAAAGATACAGCAACTCAGAGGGTGTGGGTGGCCCAGTGTTGGGTTCAGCCTCAAAGATGGAAGAATGTCATGGTCCCTTACTTCCAGTTCCAGTGCTAAGGCAGAGAAGCACAGTATTCTCAGGGTGCAGGGGAAGGTGTTGGCTTTTTCTGGGAGGCAGCTTAGCCCTGTGAATTCCAGGCAGCTCCCTCTGTTGCTATTCACCTGAGACACGTGTGTGCTTCCAAAATTGAAATAAGATCTCAAAAATATTTTGAGCCCAAGAGATGATGCATCCTTATTTTTTCTTTTGTTGAAGTTTACTTAAATGCCCAGACAACTCCATACTTGGTACCATGGCAGGCGGATTACTGCACTCCAGAAGGGACTATCACAGCCACATGGTGCGACATATGCATATATCTCCTCATTTGAAGAAACTGACTCTTTACATACTGCATCCAACTTAATGCTTTTGACAAGGTCTACATGGAAATGTAGATTTGCGCCTGTGCCTTTACCATATCTGATTCTCTTAGCTTCCCTTCTTTAGATCAAAGCACCTAGGACATTGCATTTGATGGGATGGGCTCTGTTGATGATACACTGCTTATAGAGGAGGTTTATATGATTTTCAGTACAACCTTTTCCTAATTCTACCACAGAGCTGTTAATTTAGTTGATCAGAATTTAAGAGAATTGATTTGGTGCCTCTAAAAATAGACCTTGAGTGAAAGTTAGATTTACTTAGTTTATTTGGGAGTTGATATACAGAAGCAGAAGTATGGCAGGGGAGAAGTAAGGGAGAGGAAGGAGAGATGACAGGAATGTATACATTTCACTAATGGAATTTTATATACTGAGATATGTTGAAGTCCTAACTGTCAGTGCCTTAGAATGTGACCACATTTGAAGACAAGACATTTGTAGAAGTAATTAATGTAAAAGGAAACCAGATTTATGAACTCTAATCCAGTACATCTGGTGTTCTTCTGAGACGAGAGTGGGCCGCAGGGATGCGTGTGTGTGTAGGAAAGACCATGTGAGTATGTAGAAGGAATGCAATCATCTGCAAACCAAGGAAAACAGCCCCAGGAAAAATCAAAACCAAAATCTTGGACTGCTAACTCCCCAAACTGTAGGAAGATACATTTCTGGCTGGAATACTGAATCAGACCAAAGCAAGGGAGATCAGAAGTGCTAAGGATTGACTGGGTCCCCTCCAAAGTCTACAGACTGCTGATATGATAATTTGATAATATTAAAATGTAGAGCGTTTAAGGAGTGATTGGGATATGTGAACTCTTCCCTCACCAATGAACTCAGTCTTTTACAAAGAGGGTTTGTCTCAGTGTTCAGCTAACTCAGCCTTCTATTTTCTGTCCATGTGAGGACAAAGTATTCCTTTCTTCTGGGGAATGTGAAGGAATCCAACCTCCACCATCCTGACCAAGACCACATTATCCCCTCACCCCAGCATAGTTGCACCCACTCACTCATATTGCTATCAGCCCTGCTGTCGATAGCACCCACTGCCCTCTGAGCTTTCCCAAGCCTCATCCTTGGACAATCAGTACCCCTTGTGCTCTCTCAAGCCTTGTTCTTGGCATGTAACCCCTGAACCCCTCTACCACATGACCCCACAAAAGACCTCATAGCCTGTATGAAAGGATCTGGTCTGGTCTCAAAGCCAGAATGGTCCTCCCCAGGTTTGTTCTGAAATAAATCAGTCCTGTTGAGCTCATACCTTTGTTTCTTTATTTTTATAATTTTTGAATTTTATTTGCACATATTTGCAATTAATGCATTTTGCAGTCATCTTAGGTTGGTTACATGTACATATGACAGCTCTTTTTTTGTTGTTGTTTAATGCCTATCTTCTTCTGTCCCTCCCCTCCCTCCTCCAGTTCCCCTATGCCTTTCATACTTGCTGATATTATTTGTCTTAACTCATGATATGGTGTATAGCATTTACACTGATTTCGGTTATTAGGTTCCTGTACATGGCACATATTTATTCCTCTCATTTCTACTGCCTCTCCTCCTCATCCCTCACCCTTCTTTGTTTGGACCACATCCCTATTGCAAGAGATCCGTGCCTTGTCTCTTTCGATCCCTTCTTTATTTGTATTTTGCTTCACTCAAATGAGAGGTATTGTAAGGTCGTTAAGCTTGTGTGTCTGGTTTATTTCACTGACATTATATTTTCCAGGTGCACCCATTTTCCTACAAATATCTCATTCTTTATAGCTGAGTAGTATTCCATTACATAGACATACCACATTTTCTTTATCCAATCATCTAATCATCTGTTGATGAGTACACAGGCTGTTTCCAGGATTTGGCTGCTAAGAATTGTGCTGCTATAAACACTGTATGCATGTATCACTCTCATGTGATTTAAACTCTTTCTTTTTTTTTCAGCCAAGAAAAAAGTCTTCACTAGGCCATCAGTCTTTCTGGCATCTTCTTCTCAGGTGTCCCAGCTTCCAGAACTATGAGGAAATATGGGAGTGCTCAATATGGGATCCTGGAATTGGGCATGGGCCTCTCTACAAATTTCTCTGTCTTCAGGATTCAGAAAAAAATGTTGGTAAAAGGAAAACAAGTTATTACAGTGAAACTATTCCAGGAAATAGCAAGAACAAGCTGTTGTCTCAGTGGTTTTTGAAGTATATCAAATTTAGTAGAATAGGCAGCGAGGGAAGTAGATTGAAGGAGGCCATGATAAAAACAACCTAATAATGTAATTATATAAACTCCTTGACCTTGGCATCTGTTATTCATAGTATATTTTGTTTTGTGCACATTGTGTATGATTTAGCTCAGCAGCACTACAGGTTTCCTTCATTAAGGCCACACCATGAGTCACAGTAGTAGGTAAACTGGTCAAATCCTGGGGTAGATGGGAGCCAGTCCTTTCTTAGAATTTGATGCCTGATACTGTAGACACAACAGGACTGTAGGACTTGGAAAGCATTATTCTCTCATAAGCTTTATAATGAAACAGAAGCCCGACCACATTTTTGAAATAAAAATAAAATGTATAACATCTTAAATATGCAACAAGGGACACAGAAACACAAATAATAACTCCTAATGAGCCTTTGCCATAGCCGTAACAAAATGTGGCAGCATCAGTCCTGGGCCTTCAAATGCTTCATTCTATAAACAAGGAAGGCAATGAATAAATTATACAGATTTACAATGGAAGAAATGTGCAAAGGACATAAACAGAGAGAGGAACCATAATGAGAACCACTGAATGTATTAATGCTCAGTCATACAATAAAATATCTGGATCCTAAAGGGAATTTGGGGATGAACCATTTTAACCTTATTTTTTAGATGATAAGAAAAGTAAATTGCTCAGGATAAAATAATTTGTTATTCACAGAGCTAAGATTAGAATGAAAAGGGCCAATCTGAGCTCAGCGTGTTTTAATACCAAATTCAATGGTCAATAAAGAATTTGCATGAATGAATGCAAGGCAGGAAAATGAAGCAATAATAAATAGATAAATAATCAGAAACCTCTTTTGCCCTTCACAGAAATGCAGGTTAGCTAGAGTAGAAGAGAGTTTACTTTAAAAACTATTTGCCAATAAATGGGGTCCAAAATAAAATTTAATGTCAATTAAAATACTTCATTGGGCTGAACTCATTTTTAAATCTGTCAAAAACTAAACCCTTTAAATCTAAACATTGCAAAATAATATGGTAACTCTTCGACTAAAGAATGCAAAAGAATGTAGAAAGTTTGAACATTTGCACATCATCAACTCAAACCATTATTTATTTTTGACTATTGTAATTAGCAATTGTGTATTACCAAAGCAGCTACTTGAGAAGGATAAATTAAATAACTATCTCGAGGTTGGAACAAGGAATATTTAATTCTGCTTGGACATAAAATCTCTGAATTGAATCTTTTTTTGTTGTTTGTTCATTTGTTTTTTGGGACAGGGTCTCACTATGCAGTTCAGGCTGGCCTTCAGCTCACTTTGTAGCCCAGGCTGGTCTCGAACTTGGAATGATCCTCCTGTCTCAGCCTCCCGAACGCTGGGATTATAGGCATGTTCCATGGGTTGATCCTTACATGCCAGTCTCCATTTGTCTGATGTGATGTAAACAAGAGGGGAAAACCATTTATGCAGTTATTAAATAAATAAAAATTAAATAAAAAGCTTGTATGTTCTCTCTATAAAATGTGCTTAACTTAGTAACATGCTTCAACAATCTTGACTACGTGCCCGACCCTCTTTCCACGTATTTCCTTTGACTTGTACTATAGCCACACCAAATTACTGAATCTGCCATACCAGATCCTGAATCTTTCTAGTTCTATTTTCTCCATTCCCAGCTTATGATCAAGCTCATCAAATTCCTACTCCTTTTCATTTGCTTTTTTTTTATTGCCATCTTCTTGGCAGTCATTGACTTCTCCTGAAGTATTTAATTTGTGTCTCCTCTGTGATATCTTCCTCCCTTGACCCAGCACTTGGATAATTTTCTTTTCTTTTTGCCCCATGACATACAGGGCATGTAAACTTCTTCATTCAGTTTTCAATGCTGATCTATAAATTGCCTGGTAACTGGGTCTTTTTAGTTAAAAAAAATTGTTGATTAAAGAATCAGATGCTCTAATCTCTATCTAAAGAGAAGTTTGTGATTGCTTTGGTCTTATGATGGCAATGGATGGAATTAGTCAATAGTTAGATTATTTGACATCAGACTAGAGAGGCTAAATGTCTGGGTTTGTTTATTTCTCTAAACTAAGCAGCCTCTCTTACTATGGGGTTTAATACAAAATAATCAGAGAGGAAAAAGGAGAGACAACAGCTTTCTAATCAGAGCGTTGAAGTGGAGTGTATCTTCATGTGCCCAAGGGCCCGTTCTTTTTATCATCTGCAATGAAGAGAAACAGTTCTCTGTCCCTGTCACCAGGCTTGTTACTCACTCATGTGCAGCACGATCTCTCAGGCACTTGCTCTGGGATTTGTCATGAACTCTGGAGAGACCCCGCTAATGCACAGGATTCAGACAGCTTTTGATAATGTGGTGTTATATGGTCCTCATTATCCTTCCAGTGGTATTGATGACACTTCAGAGATGAGAAGGAACCAGATAAAATAAAAATAAAGCTAAGAGAAAAGGAGAACTGAGTTTGCTTTTTCACAGACAGTATGTAGAGGTTGGACTACTGGCACAGGGCGACAAATCACATCTAAAGTGGACAGCAAAAATCAAGGGGGAAAAGCCCATTCCAGTCTACCAAAGAAGCTGGAATCCTTACTAAAAGACACAAAACCTTAAATGAAAGGGAAAAGGGCAATGCAAAGATTGGCTAGCTGTATGCCTCTCAAGGAAAGCTCTGCGGAGACAGTGAGGTTCAGTATTTCCATGTGGAACCCGGATAGCCATCAGGACTGCAATATCACCATAAGCTTTAAAATGTCTCTAATAACTTTTTGTCGCATGTGGACAGTAATAAACTAAGAGATGCCTTAGTGACATTTTAAGAAATTAATTTTTTGCTGAAATATTTGTTAATTAGTTATATATCTTAGTTTTTGAATTATAAATTCATCATTTTCCTATTATGGATTTGATCATTTCTTTGTAATTTGAATAAGCTCTTTATTTAAAAAAGTTTATTATTCCATTGCTAACAGTTTTCCACTTGAGAAAACCAAGTGTGTATCAAAAAAGTAACAGTTGAAATATTTTTATTTACATAGAAACTATCAACTGAACAGTTATCACATGCTGGACGTGATAACAGCCACTAGGATAAATCAGTAAATGAAACAAACCACATCCCTGTGCTTGAGGAGCTTATATTCCTGTGAGTGTGTGTGTGTGTGTGTGTGTGTGTGTGTGTGTTTGTGCTCTCATTTGTGTATTAGTGTGGAAAATAAATGGCAAACAAAGCACACAGTGTTAAAAGGTGATACGGTTGCTGTATGAAATAGATAAACAGAGCAGCACTGGAGTGCTATAGGGAGGTGTGGGGGGTCAGATTGTGTCACTGTGTAGCATGTTGGGTAGCTTTGCTGAAGTGTGATATTTGAACAAAGGGTCATCCTCAAGTCTTTGTTCTGAGGGTAATATGTTCTAGAAATATCAAGGAAATTGCCCATGTGAGGGGTCTATGGCAGAAACATCCCTGGTCACATTAAGGGATACCAAGAAAGCCAGTATATCTGGAATAGAGCAAGAATTTTAAGAGATGAAGTAAAAAAGAAAAGACAGTCAATTATGCGGGACTCCATAGGCCGTTGCTTTCCTTCTTAGTGAAATGGAAAGCGCTGGTGAAATATGAATTTGGTTTTAGTAGAGGCACTCTGGCTGCTACATTGAGAAAAATTCCTACAGAAAGATGGGTAAGAACAAGGCAGCGTAGTGGGAGACTAGTAGTAATTTCCTATTGCTGCCTTAGCGCGTGAACAAAATCGTAGTATTTCAAAACAGCAGGTATGTTACCTCTGACTTGTGGAGGCCAGAAGTCTAAAAGTCATCTCACAGGGCAGGAACCAAGGACAGCAGAGCTGGGCTTCTTCTGGATGCTCTGAGGAGAATCTGACCCCCTGTGTTATGCAGTTCATAGAGGCTGTCTGTGTTACTGCACTCCTGCTTCCCTGCCAGAAATTCCATCACTTGACCTCTGCTTCCTTCACTCTCTTTGCTCTGACTCTGACCTTTCTGCCTCCCTTTTAGAAGCATCCTTCGATTAAGGTAGGTCCATCCAGATAATCAGACATAATCTCCCCATTGGAGATCTTGCACTTAATCACATCTTTTGTCATGTAAAGTAGCATAACCACAGGTTCAGAAAATGAGGATGCTGACATTTGCACATTATTCTACTCCATAGCTGTGCTAGTAGCCCAGGTGGTGGCGACCTGGACTAGTACATCACAGTTAAGATAGTGGGGGATAACTTGATTTTAGATATTGCTTTGCAATGAAAGTTAATAGTATATCCTAATGGATTAGGTTTGGAGTACAGAAAAGAGATGAACCAAGCGAGATTTCAAGTATCCATACCCTGATGGTCCTGCACTCGGTGAAGATAGTAGATGTGTCTGTCTTCTTCGTTTCTGTATTTTCAGGGTCTAGTGAAGTACCCAACATACAGTGAATTCTCAGTAAGTATTCACCAACCTAAAATTTCTTACTGCATATATATATGATTAAAGAAACCCAGAAAATACAGAGAACCCCCCCAATAAAAAGTATCTACCTAAAATCTTAGCATTTTTATTATTTATGAGCATATTGCTTTTATATTTTTCTGGTACCATTAACATGCATAATATGTCCCTAAAATATATTTTGAATTAACATTTTTCCATGTTTGTACATTTCCTTGATATCGATTTTGATAGTATTTATATTATTTCCTTTAGAATTACCTTATAATTTATGCAACCATTCCTTTATTGTTAGATATTCAGGTAGTTTTAGCATATTTGTTAATATAAATAAGATATATAATTAAATAGTCTTTGAATATTTTTCTCATTTTATGTTCTTGGACTAGGCTTCCAGACGTGGAATTTCCCGTTTGTCATAAATTTTGCTGCTGATTACCCAGTTGCTTATTTAATGATTGTTCTAATTTCTATTGTTGAAACCAATGTCCAAATACAATAACATTTATGGATTTTTTTCCAGTGATAATTATTGTCACTGAAAGCTACCTGATACAATAATTTTTGAAGTTGTTGATACCTGTTCTTTTCAACCAGCTATAATTCCTCTTTTGTGAATTATCTTTTCTTCGATCTACTATATTGTTATTTTTTCATATTGGTATTTCATAAGTCTTAGTTAACAATAAAGCCTCAAAACATAAAGTAGCTTTTTAATAAAATTTAATATAAATTAAGAAAATGTACGCATAGCATCTGAAGGCCAAGAAAGTTGAATGCCATAAGGATAGACAGAGTGCCATATTATATCTACCACATTCAAGCAGGTTTGTAAGACCATGGCCAGCAGACTACAGATATCTACTGAGACCAATATAGAACATCCGTGCAAGAAAGATTGTGAAGGATTGCTTTTCTAATAGATTTTCTAAATAAATACTGGAACCTTATTTTTAAATGAATATAAACCATTTTTTTCTTGGAAAACAGTTCAAATAAGCTTGGCTCATGCCAGTCATAAATAATAAAAATAATCTACAAAAGAGTGAACTAAATGACTTGACAAATTGCAAATGGAACAGAGGGCATTATGGATGTCATAGGACATGTTGCTCTTTTTACTTTTTCTCCTACTCTTCTTCAATTAGTATCTTCAGAAATAAGCAGCATATTAATATATCTTGAAATGATACTATATTAGGCAATGTTGTAAACATGGATAATGACTTAGAGACTACTTATCTGGAACTTGAAAAGGTTACAAATATGGACTCAAATCCAAATGAGATTAAAATGGGAGGATGTAAACTAGTACGTTGGGGGAGAAATTGTATTAGATTTATAGTCCTCCTGAGAAACCTGGTAAGTGAGAAGATACGGAGCAAGCGGGTAGCTAAATAAAGATAAATTTATAATGCAATATTGGGACAAAAATGGTTAATGTGGTCTGAGCTGCGAAAAGAAAAAAATATTTGAAAAAGAAGAAAATGAAACAGGAAGCTGTAATCAAATCTATTCTTAAAAATTTGGAGGTTGCTCATCTATGAAACATTTTGACAGTCAAATCAACTAGTCAGAAGATGGAGTTATTTTGGAGGAAGAGGTTATAATGAACAAGACAGATTTAGGTAAACCTGAAGAACACACAGTTAACACTGCAAAGTGTATTGCTAACCCCTGCAGCTCAGCCTATTGTGCAATTATTTGGTTTGAATTCTGACAGTGTTCTCGGTGGCCCCTTCATATGCATTATAATTTCTATTGTCATTGTCCTTTCCTGGTCTCTCATTCATTCTTGCCTAGTTTATCCCTCCTTCGCTGGTTTATCTGCTTTTGCTCATGCTATCTCTTCAGACTAGAAATCAGTTGCTACTTTCTCAACCTAAAAATGAAGCAAAATAAAGCAGAACAAAGTGAAACAAAAACAGAAGGTGGAAAAAATTGCTCATCATTCAATTTTAGCTCAAACTCCATCTCTTGGCTACCTTTTGTGAAATAGCCCTACTTGTCAAGTTACACTTAATTTCTTCTCTTTTGTTGCCACATTAGTTGCATTTATTGTATTAGTTCATTAGTTATGTTTTTCTTTCCCCATAAATTTGAAGCTTTTTCATGGACAAGCAACAAATTTTCATCTATTTAGTCCATTTTCTATTAATCACTAGCCGTGCACCTGTTTACAAAAAAGAAATAATTAATATATGCTTATTGAAATAAATGTAATGTGAAAAATGGGATAGTTACTTCTAAAAATGAGGGTCAATCTCACCAAGTGACTTGACTTGAACTCTAGGCCAGGTCATGTGACTCATAGGCCAGGAATTCTCAAGAAACTCACTTTCATAGGGAAAAAGGACTGCTGTATTCTAGGCCCTGTAGTCATCCCGTTACACAGCTTCACCAGTTTGTGCTAGTCACTTTTCTCCGACAACAAAATATCTGATATAAGCAACTTAAAGGAAGAAAAGTTTATTTTACCTCGTGGTTTCAGTTCATGGTTGAGGGGTTCCATTTCTATGGGTCTGAGGTAGGCAAAATATCATGGCTGTGGGTTAGAGGACAGCTGCTCACTTTACGCATCCAGGAAGCTGGGTGAGAGGGAAAGCACCAGAGAGAAAGAGACCAGATGTAACCACTAAGATCACAGCCTTACGAATGCCTCCCTTCAACTAGGCCACACCACTTCACTCTCCATCACCTCTCAATAATGCCATAAAATTGTAATTTCATCAATAGATCAGCCTATTGGTGGAGTTAGAACCCTGTGATCCAGTTTTCTCTGGAAACATCCACAGACACACCCAGGAATGTTTTGCTAAGTTTCTCAACCCAGTCAACTGACAGTCATGATTTTCCACCATATGACTGAGTCCTTACAACTATCTTATGATATTATCAGCCTCGTCTTCCAGATATGAAAATTATAGATGCAAAATGTAACTAGAAAGGGGTGAACAAGCTTTAAATCTTGATGTGCCTGATTATAATATCTAGAGTTTAATTTTGATTGCTTGTTACTTTATTGTTTTCTATTATACAGTTACTCTTCTGGTGTCACCACTTTGAAGCATAGCTATAACTGAGTATGAAAGTAATTAGTTCATATGGCATCACAATATTATAAACTCTAGGAATCTTTTCTACTGTCTCTTACATTTCTCCTACTGAAGAATTGTGTGTGTTGAACTTTCTATTAGTGCACTGTTTAAATAATTCTGTGTTGGGATCTAATAGTGGACTGTGAAATTTACTTGATGAAGTCTGATCATCCTTCTGGAAAACATAGAATAGATGAAAGCATATTGCAATGCTTTACATATATTAATGGCAATTATTCTGTTGTGGAACTTTCAGTTATAAATACATTATCTCTTTCTATGGGTTACAGTAAAAATATGAGAGCTGTTTTTTTCCCCTGTGGGAATCTACAGTTTAAAATAGTAGGTATGAGCCAGGCATGGTGCTGCACTTCTATTATCCCAGCTACTCAGGCGCCTGAGCCAGGAGCATTGCAAATTTAAGACCGGGCTGGGCAATGTAGCCAGATTCTAAGTGGCTGGAGATGCAGATCAGTGACAAAGTGCTCCTGGAGTCCACTCTTCATTCAAAATAAATAAATTTCTAACTACAGCAACGACAACAACACCACCAACAGCAACAATAATAACAACAGCAACTTAGGTAAAATAACTGTCACTTATATGGTGCTTTCAATAAGATAGACACGGTTTTATGTGTATTACATGAAGAAATCCTCAACACAATTCAATGATGCTATTATTTCAACATTTAAAACAATATTGCTTTTGATCAACATATATTAGTTGTACATATTAATAGATTTAATTGTGATATTTCCACACATGCTTATAGTGTGCACTGATCAAATCCAACCTTTATCCATTCTTTCCTTCACACACACTCTTCCCAACTTTTATTTTTAAAATTTATTGAGATGGGCTTTTGCTATGCTGCCCAGGCTGACCTGGAATTCCCAGGCTCAAGAGCTCCTGTCATTTTATTCTTCTGAGTCTCTGGGACTGTAGATGGGTGGCTTTACATCTGGCTCCCAACCTCTATCAATCACTATTTTACATTTGGGTCAAATGTTTTCAGTTTCCACACATGACTGTAAACATGCAGTACTTGTTTGCCTTTCAGTTTTTGGCATGATTTATTTAAAGCAGTGTTCTTCAGTTCCATCAGTTTTGCTGTGAATGGTAGGATTTCATTCCTCATTATGATCAAATAATACTCCATTGTGTATATATATCACAGTTTTGTACTTTCATCTGATAATGGGCACAACAACAAACCAACCTTACAGAAAGTGCTGAAGGATATTCTAGAGAGAGATAAAGATGACCATGCTTCCATGAACAGCGGCAGAAGAGGATTGCCAAACAGGACAGGCAATTGAATGAAGGGGAAAAGTGGAGGGCCAACAGCAGGAGGAGAGCGTGGCAGAGATGAACTAATGTATACCAGTTGTAGCCATTAATGCAGATGGCCTCAATTCAGAAAAAAAAAAAAAAAAAAAAAAAACCACAGGAAGAGTGGATCAAGAAACAAGATCCATCAATATATTATTTACAAGAAACACATTTAACTCAAAAGAAAATTCATAGACTGACAATGAAAGGGGAAAAACAATTTTTCCATGTGACAGGAGACCAGAAAAAAGCAAGAGTAACTTGCCCATCAACTACAGAATGGATAAGAAAGATATGGTATTTTCATACAATGGAAAGCTACCCAGATACAAAGTAGGATAATCTTGAGCCTCTTGTAGGTAAATGGATTCAACTGGAGGTAATGCTCATGGGTGAAATGGTTTGAACTCATATGGGTGAACACTAGCATAAAAAACAGAAGGAGTTAGTGGGATCCAAAAACATAGTAGATATTATAAAAGTTATAGGGAAGGAAACACCTAGGAGGAGAAGGTGGCAACCAATGTTAATTTCTTACTGTCTTGTTTTGAACTCTTGTAATGTTTTCTTGAAATGTTTTGTTAGATTTGGTTCTGTTCTGTCTTGTTAGATTTTACTGTGTCTGATGGTATGGGCAGCTATTTTGAACGTAATGGGATACATTATGGTAATCATGGTTGGTTTCGTATTATCCTGATTTGAAGTTCTAAAATGCTTTTATTCTTCTGTTTAATTGGTTTTAATCTGCTTTATTTGATTTTATTATGCGTGATGGTATGAACAACTACTTTAAAGAAAATGAGACGTTATAGTAACCATTGTTCATTTCCTGTTATCTAGTTTTGAAATCTTGCAATGTTTTCCCTGGTTTTATTCTGTTTTGTTTGATTTTATTATGTGTGATGGTGTGAACAGTTACTTTGAAGAAAGTGAGACATTATAGTAACCATTGCTCATTTCCTGTTATCTAGTTTTGAAGTTCTGTAATGCTTTCATTCTTTTGTTTTGATTGGTTTTAGTCTCTCTTCAATTATTTGATTTCACTGCATGAGGGTACGGACAGCTATTTTGAAGAGAACAAGAAAGATTATGGTAGCCATTATTTATCTCCTATTGTCTTGTTTTGAAGTCCTGCAATGCTTTCATTCCTTTGTTTTGATTGGTTTTATGCTATTTTGTTTTGTTTAATTTTGTTGTGTTTGAAGGTGTGGAGAACTATTTTGAGGAAAACAGGGGGTGTTATGGTAGCCACTGTTGATTTCCTGTTGTCTTATTTTAAAGTCCTGTGTTGCTTGCATTGTTCTGATTTGCTTTGCTCTGTTTTGTTTTATTCTCTTCAAAATTAAAAAAATAAATACTATATATAACTGCAATTGTACATAATATAAAATATATATTATATAATATATAGGTAATTTGACCTGTACTGCATTTGTTTGTGTGCATACTAAGATATGGTGTGATGGCAATGGAGGTAGGTTTGTGTGCAGACTGACAGTGGAACAAGCCAGGACCATTCACCTGGAACCAAAACCATATGGACCTCTGGGATACATAAAAGGTGGGATGTGTGTGTAGGAATGTGGGGTTCTCTTTGAAATCAGGAGAGAAGGCTCATGTGTAGGAATGAATTCATGCAGGCATGACAGTCCGGTTCAGTTATGATGCCCGGTTATAGGTACAGCTATGAAAGGATCTTTGTACCATTTTTCTCTGGATGGTCATCTGCAGAGTAACATGGTTTGGAAAATGTGTCTTGTGAATTTATTTGCAGGCAAGGCATAGTTTATGTTTACAAAGAGAAAAATAAAAGAATAAGCAAGAGAGGGAAAATGTAAATTTATAAACAAATCTATTTTTTAATACTGCCATTATTTTAGGTTTTTTATTTAAATATATCAAACTATGTGTGAGGTGATTGCAACTTCTTGAGATTTAAACTGTAACTCCCACACCAGACAGGCTATCTCCTATCTATGATTAGAATAGCCACAACTACCTTACAATATCTTCAAATATACATTGAGGTCTCTATAGTGTAAAACATTCTGTATAATATCTTGGGTAGATCTTTTGTGGTCTACTAAGGTGGCAATAGGAGAGGAGAAGGAGGGATTGAGGGAAGGAAGTGGCAAAAGCATCACAGAGAATAATGTGTGAAGGATTTAGAAAAAAAAGAAATCTAGAAACATAAAATATTTATATATCCACTGGCTTTGTTTGTAACCCTACTATATTTGGAAATATCCATCTTTTATCTCTCAAAGGATGGCTTTGATTGGGGCACAACATCATTTTGCTAATTCTCTGAGATTAGGCAGACAAGATGCTGGCTTTGTTTTCCTTCCTCAGCAGTATTATAACAGTATGTACCAATGTTGCACTATTGATATTTTGTGCTAATTACTTTTTCAGTGTGAGGCTACCTAATAAGATTCGTTTAGCAGTATTCTTGGTTTATACCCATGAAATGTCATTAAAATCCTTCCCCCAGTTGTGACAACCCAAAATATCTCAAGAAATTTGCAAATAGTCCTCTGGAGGCAAAATTCCCAACCTACCCTTGCATTATAAGGTCACCAGTGATCCAGCCACCTACCCATCTCCTTTCCATTGTGTGGTACAAAGCCAACTGTCCTCTGTGACACCTACCACCACGACCACTTTATTGGAAAGATTACCATGAAATGTCACAGCTGAGGTTCAAGGATACCACCACTCTACTGGTTGATATCATTAGTTCCTCAGCAATTAATATATCACTATTGTTTCTGTGTTGCTGAACACATTGCTTTTAGAACTGGGCATTATGGATTATCCTACTAAGTCCCAATACTTCAAGATAGTTTCTAATTTTTAATGAGGAGCAACTATAGGGTTCATGAAATTTTAAGTATGTTAAACTTAGTGCCTGGAAACTGCCTTTTTTTTTTTTACTAGCATTAGATTGCTGTCTCTACATCATAGGCCTTCTTGCTTTAGTTTTAAACAGTGTGTACTTTCATTTGGACCAAATTTCTGTTTTCAGGAGGCCTGTCTTGATGGTAATAAGAAGATAAATTATTTCCTTTCCTTTTATTCTTCTTAATTTTTATTTTTATTTTTACAGATTACAAGGGATTTCACTAACTGAAGAATGTCTTGATTGTTTATAGTTGCTATTTTGACTTTCTTGGTGAATTGCTGCTAAATTAATGTACCTTTAGAATATGGAAATTATTGATTTCTATGTGGATTTCATCATTAGCTTCTTTATGAATGTATTCAGCAGCTTGGGCTGAAAAACCTGCAACTGGCTAACACAGTTCCTGAGATTTGTCTCCTAAGGTTCATCTGTGATCCAAACTCTTTCTGGCCAAACTCTAGACAGGATCCTACGAGCTCTTTTTTGACAAGATCCTGTACTTGAGGTATTTTTTCTTCAAGATCTTTAAGTCATAGCAACAATTCTGATCAATCAATATAAATAGGAAGCCTCATCCTTGCGATCTGATCAAATTTTTTAATCTTCTGTTGTACCTCAGGTGACATCTCTCCAGTGTAGCTTGCCTTCGGCAGGACCCTTGGTTGACCAGTTTAGCAAGAATCTAGCCCTACCACAGAGGTTTCCTCTTAGTATTTTCCATCCATCAGTCCCCATAACCTGTGTCTACTGTATAAATCTCTGTTTGATCTTGTTATACTTGAAGTTGAGCCCAGTGCTATGCTGAGGTCTCTTTACCCCGTTGCAGTAGTTCCTGAATGAGATCAGTTTTATTATGCCAACTACTGTTCAACTTTGGTTTTCTTTGGGTCTTATTCAGTTATTAAACATTTGTTGCAATTGGTGACTTGGGTCCCACATTTGTCTATGACAATGTCTTGAGGAATTATTCAAATCGAGAATTTACAAAGAGTACAATTGATTGAGAACAATGAAAAGAGCTGCTTCTTTGAAAATGAGCCATGCTTATTAATGTTTATAGATGTCATGTGCCTGAAAAGTCCACTAAAATGATCTAAATGCTTTAGATGTAAAGTAGCCTCAAGAGAAGTAGCTTGAATTTGCCCTTCTCATGAGGCAGCAGCAGCCATTTGGGTGGAGAAACAAGAAGCCAATTCACCCTTCCTGTGAGCCAGCAGCAGCCATGAGGCCTGGGAGGAGAAACAGGAAGCTAATTTGCCCTTTCTGTGAGCCATCTGATGTGCAGACTGGAGACAAGAATGTCCTCCCACACCGTAAGCAACTGGCTGAGTTGATAGCAACTGAAATACAACAACATTTTTTTGATTGGCTTTGCAGGCCTAAAACTGATAGTTTGAGGATCTATTTAGAGGATAACAATATACAATATGCCAACTATGGGAGATTTCCTTCTGTCTTGTTTTTGAATCCAATATTGTTCTATTTTGCTTTGTTTCATTTTATTGTTTTATTTTATTCAATATTCTGTTTTATTGGTTTTATTCTGTCTCTTTTGTTAGATTTTATGATGTCTGATGGTATAGGCAGCAATTCTGAAGATAACAAGAGGCATTATGTAGCCATTGGTGATTTCCTGTTATCCTGTTTTGAAGTCCTGTATCACTTTCACATAGTGTTTTGATTGGTTTTATTCTGCTTTATTTTGTTTGGTTTTATTTTCTTTAAAATAAAATTAAAAATACAAAGTGAGAAGTAGTTTTCTCTGAGGTAAGGGGAGGAAATCTAGGGAGGCAAGTTTAGCCTCATCTGAGTCTTCACAAATGGGGAATAAAGGGAGAATGTTTAGAAGGAGTCAGTGGCCCACCTATGAAACTCATTTCCACCATTGTCCTCTGAGTCTTATGCTGGACACATGAAATTTAAAAAGTACAAATTTTTCTAATTTCTGAAAGGTACTAAAATTTCAGCATTGAACACCTTTTCTGCCTTGTAATTGAGTTAGAACAAAAGCAGTAGGTTGAAGCAGGATTTATAAAGCTTATACACTTAAGGGGAGTTTCTGTAAGAAAAAGAAACAAAAGTAGGCAATGAATTTGAAAGATATGGTGCAAATGAAGGAAACCAAAATTCAAGCTTCATCATTGTAAGACATATGACTGTAGATTGAAACAGCTTGCTTTACCTTCTTCCCCAACTTAGCTGCTGAAAAATATAAATGCAAAGATGTATCACAAGAGGCTCAAAGTGTAGCTCAGTGGTAAATGGTATGTTTAGCATACCCAAGAACCTGGGTTCAATTCCCAACACACACACACACGCACACACACACACACACACACACACACAGATACGAAGATGTATTTCAGGAAGTGTGACTAATACCTGGAGCAGAGAGGCAGAGGTTACAGAACAGAATGGCCCAGGGATCTCTTATTGCCTCTCCAGTGATCTGTGTGACTTACCCTGTTGTTGCTTGGTAGAAGAGAAGCATTCCTTATGGGATGCAGGAGGGCAACATTTATTGGTAAATCACCTTAGTAATCTTCTAAAAATGTCCAGAGTCAAGAAGAATTCACCAATAATTTGGTTTGGAAATCTTAGCCAGAGAGCACCCATTTTATTTCTTACATTGTGGCACTTTTTAAAGTGGTATGGTCCAAGTACGATGCTTGAATAAGGGTGAAATGCATTTAAAAATGAAGGAAGAGTTAGACCTTTTACTATGAAGTTAGCCTATGAAAATTTTATGACACAGGTAGGATATACAAGATTGTGCTCAATGAACTTCAAACACACTGAATTCTGCCATGGCAGGCTTGGTGTGATAGACATACATCTGTTCTCAGCAGCCAGTCTCGGTACTAAGCAAGGGTCAGCTGTGTTTATCTGTTGTTTTTCTTTTCTCTGTTTTTGTAATTTAGTTTAACAATGCATAAATTTACGAAGCATAAATGTGAAAAGGAAAAGGATTGTTGATCCTGAAAAGCTACGTTAAATGATTAGGGAAGATGTGACAGTGGAGAAACACTAGAAATTATAGACACAGATTGAGTGGGACAAAAAAAAAAAAAAAAAATCGAAGAGACCAGTAGGTAAAACTGTAGGAAGATTTTGCACTCAGGTTTTCCCATTGTATAGGTTCTTGTTTCATTCTAAAGACACTGAATTAGGAAGCAAGCAAAAAACAAATGAATGCCCATGGATAGAAGTATGAGTACCACAAAACCAAAATGATAATTTTAAAGAACTATTTTGTATTATGAAAAATTGGGAGTTCAGAAAATCTATGCTTGCTCTTTGATGTGGATTTCCTGCATATGATGTGGTCTTCTAAGGTGAAATAGTGGAGAACCATATACAAAGACACGCTGGGAAGATTCAAAGACTGCGAGTAATAAGAATAGATGAATTTGTGAACGTAAGGTAGAGGCTGAGTTAGAAAACTAATCATGGGGTCTGTGCCTGGGCCAATCACCAGCCTGCAGCCAGTATATGAACAGTGTTCTGCACACACTCATAGGATAGGTCTAGCAGCAGTCTCTCCACTGTGTTGACTTCCCTGTGCTACAGCACAGGTCCTGTTAAAAGAAAGACCTGATGTTCCTGAAAATCCACTTGTGATTTATTTCTCAGGTAGTATGGACACCGAAGGGCCTATAAATCTACTTGAGCAGTGTACAGAAGGGTCATCTCTAAAGATAGAGCAACAAACACGAAGGACTGAAGAGTTGCACAGGTCCTCAGCCAGTGAAGATCCGCAGCAGAGTCCGCCTCCAGCCTCCAGCTCGAGTCAGAATTGGATGTCAGTGACTGGCAGCAGCAGTGACCAGCAGCCAGCTGTGTCAACTCTTGGCATCCAGCTTCATCCGTGTCATCTGGTGACAACAGAACTGGTAGCGGAGTTGCACTTTGCTGATTGGTGATTTCCATCCAATTTGAACAAAAAAGTCCTCAACTGAGTGGCAGCAGTATCATGTTCTGAAGAAGTGGTTTCTCACTCTTATACACTGTGCTAAGAACCTGTCTTTCTTGGTAAGAATGAATCATTGATTAAATAGTTTGTAGCCCTGATAATAAAGGCTTGTCTGTTTCTAATGATGTTAATAAAGCACACACCATAAATTCGAATTTACCACACATGCAAGGAGAAAAAGAATTTACATTTTCCCTTTCCCTGTTCCAATGACCACAAATCTTTTGAAATGTGGTGAGGTCCATGCTTTTCCTGATCTGGGCACCAACTTTCTGAACTTTAACATTGATCAACCAGGGCACCAACTTACAGGCTCCAAATTTTCTCCTGTCCAAGGATCTGAGTTTTTGTTATTCTGCTCACAAAGTAACATAAATTGCATTGAGATAAAAGTGTGATAACTACATGATCTAACCAGTGTCATAATTGTTTTTGAGTTATTCCTGGAGATTTCTTTGAGTTTGAATCAGATACTGAGAAAGTCTGACCTTTCATGCCTCTCTGTTTATATTCCTGTAGCTAAGGGCATGCAGGGGCTTCAGATGTCTGGTTTCAACTTGGCAGTCTCTTGAACTTTAGAGTCTCTGCTCCTGTTTCTGACACAATAATTTTATGAGATCTAAATACTATGACTGGCTATTGTAGTAACATTTTCACTCCTGGAAAACCTAGGTTTACAATACCACTGCTTTATAGTCACACTGTTAGAGAGATAACCATCTGAATGAAAAGGAAGGAAGAACATGCCTTCTTCATCTATTGGGTTCATTTGGGAGTGATCACTAATAGAATTTAAAAGACATTTAGAGATAAGTAAAAGGAAAAGCATTCCTTCCTTTTCAACAATAGGGCAAGCCTACCTATTTTTCATTAATTAATTGATCTCATTACTTACTGCCGTCTTTAAAATGAAACTTGTGTGTGTGGAGAGTGGTATTTCTGTTATATTGTGAATTTTAACTTCGTTTCCCTTTGTCTGTTTTGCTAATACTTAGAATGATGAGATGAAAACACCAGTGATACACAGTTGGAAACAAGACTTTTCTATTGCATAAACAACCTTTTATTTCCTCACGTACTGTTAAAAAAAACAAAAACAAAAACCCCTCTCTTCTGGTAAGACATGGGCTAAATATTATATAGTTTTCAATTTTTGTTTCTATGGTCAATCATTGTTCTGGCATATCACCTATTCCTTTTCTCTGCCAATTAGGATTAACCAGTAAACTATATTTTCCATAAACCATAATTGAAGTTTTGGCATAATTGCTATTTAATAACACAGGATCTTAGAAATCTATATCTATCTATCATCTATCTATTATCTCTCTGTCTTTTGAACCATTTGAGATACGCTTTTTGTGGAAGCTAATCAATGATGAGGTACAACACTGTTTGAAATAGAATAAAGATGTTGCACTTAGATGTGGTTCATGATGTAGTAGCCTGAGATGGTTTTGCTCTTACAGTATAGATCAGTGATGACGAACCTTTTAGAGCTTTCAGTGATAACAAATAGCCAACTGCAGCATGACTGCCATAGGTTCACTACCACTGGTGTAGATGCTTTATTCCTATGGGAATGGCAAGCATCTTCTTAGCTCTTTGGGGAATTTATTAGTAGGTGAAGACTCTACTGGTCCTTCTGTCTCACTTTAGAGGGGAAGTTCAGGGAAGAAAAATATGTGGACTTTCACTAGAGTATTATGGAATTTTTCACTCCTGTAACATACAATGATGCTAATTGCTGATATAATTTCCTTAATATTATTTTTATTTGCTAAACTGTCATCTTTGTTCACATTGAATAGAATTCTGGGTACCAAGTCTAGAGACTCCAGATAAAGTGGGATTATTTTTATTTATAGTTATTAGAAAACAGAATCATATGTGACAGGATATTCATATCACTATGCAATCATCCATAATTATTTGCTATAGGAATGTTGCCTCTCCTACCTTCAGAAATTTGAAATATATATACTTTTACTTCAGCCAAGCTTTCCTGTTTTAGGAAGCTCTCACTTCAGCCCTGTGTCTGAACCTCCAGAAAGGTTTTATCACTGGCACAGCAAGTTTGCTTAAGTAGTGAATTCTAAAGGGAGATAGAAAAGAAGCTCTGAAGGAAAATAGTCCAGTTGTCAAAAAAGAGGAACAATGCAAAATATATCAAATCTCTCATGCAATACCCTTTGGCTAGTTCAGGGTTGGGGGATGGCTATATGATAAAAGGTTGAATACCAGTTTTTCCACTCTGGTTCCTGAAGCTCATTGATGGCGCGGTGTCCCACAGCAGGTATTTGAGGGCCTTTGGCATTGAGTGTGGGCAGCAGTGATGCCTGTCATAGGGACACACACACCAGGGTCTCCCATGCAGCCAGCAGGCCTCGTCACTGAAATGTCCACTGCAGACAGACAGAACTGGGCAGTAGCAGCGTGGCCCTGTGGCAGCATCACAGCTGTGGCACTGCCTCTGGTAGGCATTGCCATCAGGAAGCGTGAAATACAGTGGTGTCCAAGAACAGCAGCTGTGTCCCAGCTGGGAGACCAGGTCCATGAAGGATATGAAGGCATTTGCTGAGGATTCCAGAATTATTGGATTTCCTGCAGAGTGAGTGGGTATAAGCCCATAGATAATGAATTTTGTGATGGTTTTGGTGAATTTATTCTAATGTGTTCATCGTGCTCATTTAAAATATAATCATTTATATGTATATAGCATTCAAATAGTATTTTTGATTATGTATTAAATTATTATACATAAGACTGATTCTCTGCTCTCTATCTTTTACCACAAAATTTATTTTTTATTCATATACCTTCATTAATTTTGAAGTGCTAGGTTCTGAACCCACCCCCCTCTTCATACTGTGATTACATTTGAAATTATTTGGATTTGAGAATATGAATTATCATCTCACAAACTTGGTTTGTTGCACTACTTCTCAAAAATCACCTTTGACATTCTTTCCTACTTGTTCTTCCAGATGATATAAAATTCTGTTCTTGGAAGCCTCGAGTCCTGTGCAGAGATAAGAGAGAATAGATGAAAAATTAATGAAACCGTTCCCACACCTACCTCCATGCATCCACGCACAAATGACTGCAGAGACTTGAACTTGCTTTAAGACTGTTATTTCTCAACAACTAGCAGAATGAGGTCCAAATTCCTCCATGATTACTTTGGGACTTTCCTCACACCAGGCTGATTTATTGTCTTTGAATGCCAGAACTTTATCTTTAAGGGAGGTGTGCTCACTCACTGAACCTTTGGACCTTTGCCCTCCCCTGCCTTATCTGGAAAACATATCTACTACTTTCTCAGTCCGCCACAGGGCTGATCCACCAACTCTTGGTGAGTTCTTTCTCCTCTGAACTTGGCGCCTACTCACCTGACTGCAATTCAACCGATACCTAGTTTTTTGTGGTTCTTTAATGTCTATGTCTAGTGTCCCCAACAATGATATAAGTCCTTTGGTATCAGAGAGGGTATCTTGTCTACCTTTGTGCCCCCAGACCTTCCATGATTTCCTGAAGCACCAAAATGGGGCCCAATATATGCTTAGTACTTGCTTGATTGATTGGAATGCAGGAACCAGGGGAAAAGGCTAGAAAGGAACTGCAACAGCCCTGAAAAAAGAAGAGAGAGAGAAATGGCAGGAGGACTAGAATTTCTTTAGTTTTAACTTCAAGGTTTACTGCCAGCCATAGATAAGCTGCTATTACAGATAAGCCTCTTCAGTCCCAGAACTCGCCCAGTGTGTTGCTGTTCCACCGTTGATAACACTGGGAGGGAGGGGAAGAGCGACTGGAAGGAAGAATTGGGACTTAGCATCTGCCTCCCTCCCCGAAGCTTGGCAGGAGACTTCTGTAATCCAGTGCTCAGTCAAAAATGTAAGCACCTTTGAAATGCTTCCCTGACCCCCACCATCAGATAGGCATAGCTACTGGGATTCACTCTGAACCACATTTTTTTTTTTTTTTTTACAGTCACTTCATTACTTCAACTGATCACACCCACGCACTCTTTTGCTTCATTTTCTGTTTAGTTTTTTCCAACTTCTGCTCTACTTTTTAATCTCCTTTTCTCCACTGGCTCTTCTTTAAATTTGCAAAATTGCATATAAGGGAACTGCTTAGTTCTGCTGGTGGCACATGCATTTAAAGGACTGCTTGGCCTAGATTATGTAATGGGGTCTCAAGGAGTTGTAAAATACAGCCTTGCAGCAGGGCATTGTGTTATGTTGGGAAGTATATGAGGTCAAGTTTGCAGAGTGAAGTGGAGATTTGGACTTCACCTTGTGGAACTGGGCTGTGCAGAGTGCTAAATCAGATCATTCAGGCCGCAGGTTTTTTTTTTTTTTTTTTAACTCTTATCAGTGATACAATGTAACTGTCCACACAGCTTGTATTTATCTGATATTAGCTGCTTTATGGAATTGAACAGATTTAATGCCATACCTACTCCAATTTGGTCCTTGGCCTTGAACAAGACTTCTGGGCACCCTGGAGCTAAGCCACCAAGGGCTTAATTGCTGCAGATATCACTGCTTGTTTGTAATTTGGATTTTGTTTGCTCCTAGTCCCTTGGGAGTGCTTTATGCTGTTCAGTTAATTGAAAGTGGCTAAAGCTGAATGAAGCAGCAGCCTTGCAGTTGGCATCTTTGGGATCAATTTGGGATGACTATTGAAATCCTCTTGCTTAGTTTAATAATTATCTCTGATTGAGGTAGGACTTTAGTCTTGAGACTAATAGGATATTCCAAAAGTTTCCCATTGGCTTCAGGGAATAAGAACTCCCTGAGCAATTAGCGTTTCCTAGAGGGTTTTTCTATTAAATAGTACAGCCGATGATGTTACAAAGTATAGCAAAAATGACAAGGAGGGCCAGATACAAAAGAAAAGGGAGAATAAAAAGGCACTTATGAAAGAGTTGGTGCAAGGGGTAGAAAGACTTCTAAATGTGTCCCAAATAAGTCAGGAAGGAGAAGAACTAAGGGTGTGTGTGGAGAGAAATTGAAGTATATTTCAGAACTTTTAAAAAAAATTATCATTGTACTATAGAAGAAAATCCTCAAGATAAAAACTGACGCTAGTGTTTTAAAAAAATATAAAAGGGAGTATTAGAGCTAGCATTGATAGATAAAAGAAAGGTGAAAACTTTAAAGAAAAGAATATTTTAAATAAATAATAAGTAGGATACTGGCTGTGTCTTTTCTTTGATGTAATTTTGAGGGCTACTCTACTGAAGTATGTGTGTGGTGCCTTCAAAGTCTCTGCAATGTTTTGAGGCTACATTTTGTATTCTAGTATTGTAATACCTGGAGTAATGTCCGCCTTTTCTGATGTGTATGCCCTGGACCAGATATATATTACTGGTATTGGGCATCTTCATATTAAAGTAGCAAATAGTCTTATTAAGATCAGTTCAGTGGAGCCAATGAGTCAAACAGCAGTGAATGAGATTCTGAAGTGGTGGGGGGAGGTTTTAGTCCCTAGAACCTACTGCATGCCAGGTACTCTGCTCCTTATTCATGCAGTCGCTGAGAGCTGGGCACGGAGAATGCGGCAGAGGCCCTGCACCAAGGGGCTGTGTGCGTGCAAAACTGTCTCAACCTCGGAATGACTTTATGTTGTAGATTCCAAAAATAATACAAAATGATGGCTGTTTGATTCTGTCTGAAAATAAATAGTAGAAGTAACCACGAAATTAAAAAAAAGTTACAACACAAACCACGCAATTCTAAGACAATAGTGGAGTATCTTAATTACTTGCACTACTAAATCACACATTTTTGTATGAGTCTGACTTTTGGTATAATCAATAAACATAAAAATACAAAAGTAATCTGAAATCAAGGCACACACAAAAGCAAATCAAATGTATTTACCAATCATGACTTCATTGCATTGAGCTACATACTTGTGTAATCAGATTACTCTTAATTGTATACACTGTCTTTCTAATCAATTTGTACAAAGATCTTTGTCATTGGAACATTTGCTTCTTTGGGCAGTTGGTAGCTTTAGAAGCAGTTTTGCTCACTGATTTGTCTGGACCTTCCAGACAGCATCAGGACAAGAGACAGAAAATCTGCTAAGATGCAAGCCGGTACTTTGGGATACAGACTAAAAACAACTTCACATTCTAATGTCCTGGCTCTCTGTGGTACTGTTGAAAGCCTGTGTCCTTGAAAAACATATATGGGCAATTTAATTTAGTGCAAAATTGCCATTGTAAAAATGTGCTACATGTTTGTAATTGTAAATGTTACATTATTGAGCATATTCCTGAAAGGAAGTAACTTTGATGGGATTGGCTTCAGAAGAATCGAGTGTGCTGCCTGTAATTTTGCAATACTGCTGACAGGAAGAAATTTCTACAGGCTGCCTCCTGGCTATACACATTTCAAACCTTACTTCTTTTCCATTGTCCTGACTTCCAGTACTTAGAGCTGTAGGGCATGTTCATCTATCAGAATCTCTGATACTCTACCATGACACAAGGTGAGTTCACACACCGAGGTGCAGTACACTGAAATTCATTCCTACAACACCAGGTGACTAACAGTATTCTTATTGGGAGCCATACAATAAGTATCTCATTGAACTCAATTGAAATGCACCTTTCACTGAAATTGTCTTTTGTAAGAGTTCTAAAATACAGTTATTTCAGGGCCATGTATCATGAAGTATATTGAAAAGAAAGAAAGAGTGTAAACAAAAGTTTGTTTTCACTGATTAGGGTTGCTTTTCAAATTTTACATATATATGTGACCATGTGAACATATATTTGGAACTCCTCCTGGATTCTTATAAGAACTCCACGCAAGTGAGAGTCCTTGAATTTTAAAATGCATTCATTTCATGACAAATCTCTCTGGCATCGAGTGATTTATTCAAATGAATCAGGAAAGATTATGATTGAGACATTATGACTCAATTTTCCAATTAAATTTCAACTTTTCTATATTGTCTTTAACCGTCTCTTCTATTTTTATCCATGAACTCTTGATTTAAAACTTACATGAATCATTGTTTTCTATTGGTTCGGCTAACAGTCCACATACTCTCCTAGAAGGCAGTCACTATTATAAATCTGTCTTCTAGTACACTGAACTCAGTACTTAGCATAGTCAATAAATACACTGTGAATTGATCAGAAGCAAATTAACTAAATGAAAGGAAAATCAACTATGTAACTTTTCACTATTCCTATTAAATGTGTCAGCATTAATAGGAGAATGTCAGGAACCAAATTAAAACAGGTAAGCTAGCCATGAGTGTTCAAAACATCACAGCACAAATGGCAGTGACCCTCACGACACTATCTTGAGTTCTACGTAGAACTGGCTGAAGACAAGGTAACTTCTGTTCTTTGGACTTTATGGTAATACTAATAATATCCAATAGTTTTAATTTTGAAATAAATTTTCTTGACTATATTTGAGAATCACAACATGATATGTGTAACACATATAGATAGCAAAATAGGTACCACAGCACAGCAGATTAACATATCTATCATCTCATAATTAAATTCTTTGAGACAAAAACAGTTAAAAGTTTATTTAAGAAGACTCAGGGTACAATGGCATTTAACTCTAGCACTCATGCTTTACACTAGAGTTCTAAGCTTGTTTGCCTTACACAGCTGTTATTTTGTACCATTTAAACTACTCCTCTTTCTTTATTTCTGCCTCTCCACTGGTAACTTGTGATTCACTCTCTCTGTGTATTTGAGCACTTTTACTTTTATTAGTAGTACCTTGGTTCATGAATTTGATTCTTTCCATGATTCTGGTCACAAACCGAATAAATGAGAACAGAATCAAATTTCCCCATAAGGTCAACATTGAGCTTAACCAGTGAATTTGATGTGGCTTTTGTCTAATTCTTTTTGCAACATGAATTGTGGAAAGAATGAAGCTCATGAATTGAGTTACCATTGTATTTGTGTATTTATTTTTCAGCAATGAGGGTTAAACACAGGGCTCTCTCCCTAGCTCTTTCTTCTCCCCCTTTCTTTCTTTCTCTCTCCTTCTCTCTTTTTCTTCCTTCCTTCCTTCCTTCCTTCCTTCCTTCCTTCCTTTCTTTCTTTCTTTCTTTCTTTCTTTCTTTCTTTCTTTCTTTGTTCTTTCTTTCTTTCTTTCTTTCTTTCTTTCTTTCTTTCTTTGTTCTTTCTTTCTTTCTTTCTTTCTTTCTTAATTTCTGTCTCTCTACCTCTCTCTTTTTCTTTCTCTATGGTTTTATGCTTGAAATTCATAATAAGTGTATTTATTTTGAAGAATTGGTACCTACATATCTTGTAACTTTGTCATTTAGGATCACCTACCTGCTTTTGTTCCTTGTTCTCTCTCTGGTCCTCTTTCCATCACTAAAATGTCTTGCCTCACTGTTTCCAACCATCTCTCCTTTATTTTTTATTATTTTCTTCTTTTTTTCTGTCCTTTACTTTTTGTCTTCAATTTATTTATATTTTGAGTTTCTCATACAAGAAAAACCATGTGATATTTAACCCTCTGTGTCTGATTTGTTTAGTGCTCCAACTGCTTTTTCCTGCAAATGATGCTAATTCATTCTTTTTTATGGGTGAATAAAATTCCATTAGTTATATATACCACATTTTCATTATCCGTTCACCTGTGATGAGCATCGAGGCTGTGTCCACAGTTTAGTTCTGTGAAGTGTGCTGATATAAACATTGAATGCTTGTATTGTATAGCACAGTGACTTTAACTCTTTCAGGAATATACTCAGGAGAGCTATAGCTGTGTGAAATGGAATTTTGAGTTTTAGTTTTTTGAGGAACCTACATAATGGTTTTATTCATTTACATTTCCAACAACCGTACAAAAGAATTTCTTTTATCAATATCCTTGCTGGAAATTGTTCTTTTTGTGCTCCTGGTGAAAGTCATCCTAACTGAAGCAGACAGACTCTCAGAGTTGCTTTGGTTTGCAAGTCCTTAGTGGCTAAAGATACTGAACATTTTTATATACTTATTGGCTATTTGTACTTCTTCTTTTGATAAGCGTCTGTTCATTTCATTTGCCTGTTTTTTAAGTTTTATTTTGAAGAGAATAAAACCAAGCAAAATGAAACAGAATAAAGCCAATCAAAACAAGACAGTGTAAGTGACGCAGGATTTCAAAACAAGATAATAGGAGATCAACAATGGTTACTATAATGCCTCTTGTTGTCTTCAAAATAGCTACTTATACCTTCAGACATAGTGAAATCAAACAAAACAGAAATAGAATAAAACTAATAAAAACAAAACAATGAATGCAATAATTCATAGTAAATCCAAAATGGTTACCATAATATATTTTGTTATCTTCAGAATAGCTCCCCACGCTATCAGATACAACAAAATCAAACAAGGTAAAACAGAATAAAACCCAACCAAAGAAAACAATGAGAATGATACAGGACTTCAAAACAAAATAATAGAGAATTAACAATAGCTACTACCTTCAGAAGGAGATTCCCCCATATGTGCTACATTGCAGATTGTAATCCTCTGAATAGATGCTTAGACTACTGGCTGTAGACCCGCAAAATCAGAGAAACACTAAACACTACAAGCATTAAGTTGCATTTTACCTCATTAGCTATCATCACAGCCTGTGTTTCTCCAAATCAGTTGGTCACTTACGGGGCCAGGGTGGGTGGGATGTTGGCTCTTCTTGTCTCCTTGCCTGAACACCAGAAGGGGCTGGTGTCTGGATCTCTTCCAGTCAGCCCATGCTTGGCACTGACTCACAGAAGGTCTTAGCTTCTTGTTGACTTCTTGTTCTCCTCCCCTGCAGTCCTGGTATCTTCTATCTCTTTTTTCAAACTATTATAGTTTCACTATAGAGGAATTTTACCTCCATGGATAGGTTGATTCCTGGGTATTTAATTTTTTAAAATCTCTCATTAATAGAAATGTTTTTCTGATTCCTTATGGTGGGCTTATTAAGAGTGTGAAGGAATGCTATTCATTTTGTGTGTTGTTTTTGTATTCTGTCAATTTGTCTACTAGGTCTAAGAGTCAACTTGGATAAGTTTTTGGGTCTTATATGCAAAACATCATATTATCTTGAATAAGGATAATATAATTTCTTCCTTTTTTATTCCATCCTTTTTATTTCTTTCTCTTGCCTGAAGGCTATGACCTATGGGTACCATATTGAAGAGACATGCTGATAGTGAACACTCTGGACTTGTTTCTGATTTTAGCAGGAATTCTTTCAGATTTTCACCATTTAGTATGATACTACTGTGGATTTGTAAAAAGCATGTTTTATAAGCTGAAGGGAAGGTATTTCGTGACCTATTCTTGGTTCGGATTTTTATGATGAAATGGAGTTGGATTTTGCCAAAGGACTTTACTTCATCTATTGAGATGATCATGTGATTTTGTTTTAATCTTTGGTGCCATTTCCAAGCTTACAGTCCTACCTTGGTCCCTGACGCTTTGAAACTTAATTAATTTGTTACTCATTGCATTTCAATGCAAAAATTTTGTCCTGGTACTTGTTGCTTGGTACTTCAAGCAAAAGCTAGAACTTGTCAGTGTTGATTACCTGTTGGTTTATTACCCTTTCCAGTCAATATAATTTCTTGGCTATTTATTGCACCTCTGAGAGCTAAAGAATGACAAGTTCTAGGGTACCACTGTATTACAATTCACTTACACGTAGAGAATTACTCTTACATCCTTGGGATGAAGCTGATTTAATCATAATGTATTCTCTTTTAGATCATTTGCTGCATTCTGTTTAGAATATTTTGTTAAGAATTTTTGAATCTATGTTCATTAACAATAGTGACTTATAGGTTTCCTTTGATGCTGAGACTTTACTTAGTTTTCATATCATGATAAATGTAGCATCATGGAATGAATATGGTAGCAGTCCTTCCCTTTCAACTTTGTGGGAAAGTTTAAGGAGTATTGCCATTATTTCTTCTCTGCTGTTCTGCTGGCAGAATTATACTTTTAGAGAATTAAATCTTTGATTCATTGATCCCTGGTATTGATTTAGTCTCAATTTCATTAATCTCTGCTTTGATCTTTATCATTTTTTTCTTCTACTACTTTTGTGTTGGTTTATTTTTTAGGAACTTGCAATGCATCACTAGGTTATTTGGGATCATATCTATCTTTTTATGTCAAGTGGATTTATTTTTAATGAAATTGGCTGGGCTGATATTTGATGCTTTAATGTGCAATTGTTATCTCTTCTTGGTGGATTGTTAGATTTACTAATTTGTAGTGACCCTCGTCTTATCTAATCAGTTGTCAATTAAAGTCAACTTTATCAGAAGTTGAATCTTCCTGCTTGCTTTTAGGCTTTGGCTGAATAGTATATCATTTTCTATTTCACTTTCAATCTATTTGTTTCTTCATGGATAAGATATATGACTTGCAAGAAACATAGAGTTGGATTTTGTTTTTTTGATTCAATCTCCAATCTGTGCCTTTTGATTGGAAAGCTAAGACCATTTACATCTAGTGTAATTATTGAAAAGTATTAGTGATTTCTTTCATGGTATTATTTTCCCAATGCTAATTCCTTTATTTTCTGCTTTTAAAAACTCTCCCAACTTCATGTACTCTTTCCTTTGTTCATGTTGGCCTCACTGTCTCTGTTGAGAATTCCCTTGTATATTTTATGCAGAGCTGGTTTGGTGAACATAAATTTCTTTAGATTTTTTTTTGTTATGGAAATATTTCTTTTCCCATCAATTGGAAGGATAAGTTTTCAGGATACAGTAATCTGGATGGGTAATTATTTTATTTTAGGTTTTGAAATGTTTCCTTCCAAGTTCTGGTCTGTAAGAACTGTACTCAGAAATCTGTAATTTTGATAGGCTGCTTTTATATGTTATCTGGTGCTTTCCTCTAATGGCTTGTAGCATTTTTGGAATTTTGACTATGATGTATGTTGGAGACAATCTTTTCTAGTCACATCTGTTTGTGGTTATAAAGGCCTCATCTACCTAGGTTTCCATTATATCTTTGGAATATTTTCTTCAGTGTTTTCAGTGAACAAATTTTTGTACCCTTAAATTACCTCATGAATTCTTCCTTAAACTCTATAATATTTAGTTTTGTTATTTTAAAGCTATCTAGGAGCTCTTATGTCTTCTGTTTATTTTGTATCATTGAGCAAAATGTCTACATCATAAACCTTGTCGTTAAGACCTGATAGACTGTCTCCTATCTCACCATGCCTACTGCCAAAACATTCAATTGAGTTTTTCATTTCCACAATTTCTTTCTTTCTTTTTTTTTTTTTTTTAGCAATGGTTACTATATTGTGTAGTGTTATCCTCAAAGTACTTGATCAGATTATAAGATATAAGCATGGGAAAATGATCAAACAATGAAAGCACAAACTGTTCTTTCGATGAACAGAGATTAGTAGTATGATTATCAATCTTGTACATATATCTGTCTCACATATATCTCTCTATATATGTTCTCTATCCTGTATATGTATCTATCTTTCATATATATATATATATATATATATCATATATATGTGTTTCATATATATGTGTTGCATGTAAATTGATGTATATATATATCCCAGTTGTTCTTTCCTTTTAAGATCATTTTCCTCATTCACTTTCACAAATCTATTGTAACTTTTGGGTCTTACTTAATTTTTCAGTTCTTTTCCACTAAGGAGACAATATAATACTTGCACACATGAGCATTTTCACAATTTCTGCTTCATTCCTGTTTATATTCTTTAATTCTTCACTCATATGGTTGTTTATATTCAGTATTGCTTCCTAAATCACTTAACTCCTTCTTTGTATCTTCTTTCAGATCATTTCTTTTCATTAATTAAGTCATTCAGCTCCTTTTTTACATCTTTAAGCTCTTTGAGAATTTTAGTAATTGCTTCATTCATCTGCCATTTGTATTATCTTTTATCTCTTCAATTAGTTGCTTATTGTGTTCTTTGGAAATTCATCTATTTCAAGGCTGTGAGACTAGTTTTTGGGGAGTCACAAAGTTTTGGAGGTATCTTGTTGCCTTGTCTTCTCATGAATATTATTTTCCTGTGTATAACGTAGATCAGTTGGGATAAAGAGCTCTGCCACCACAGTCGAGATCTCTTTAGTAAGTTACTCTCTGGGATGTGTCTTTGGCTTTAAGTATCATTCAGAGTGTAGGTACCTACTCCACCTATTCAAAATACTGCTAGTTCAGTCTTTCTTATTGCTTTGTGATGAGAGAACAAGTACCTGTAATAGCAACATCTAAAGAGCCAATCATCTTTCAACACTTAATTTAGAATTTGTTTGAAAAGTTTTTGATTCTAAAAATTAATCTAGTAACTTGTTTCAAGGGTTTTCAAGTTTCAGTTTATCAGGATAAACCGCTAACCAGGAAAAGGAAAAAGGAAAAGGGAAAAAAGAAAATTAAATGAGATAACAAAAAATAAAAGCAAAAAAGAAAAATATGACAAAATAGAGTCTATTGGTTTAATTATTTTATACCCAGACAAAAAGAAAGGAAGATATGAGAGGCTATGTGAGAGGGCAAAAGAAAAATATAAATGTAAAGTGAGGAAGGGCTTATGAGTGTTTGACTCAATGAATTGTGCATATCCAATGGCAGAAACTTAATTTTGGAAGACTCAAGAAGCAGCACTTGGTGAGGGAAAATCCTCACCCAATCATATCACGTCATTGTAGATGTTAAAGCATGAATCCATTCCCACACAGAGTTGCAGAGACATGCACAGCCCTCACCTACACTTTGGGAGTAAAGGAGTCTGAGGATGCAGACAGCCTGCTGCATAGGCTTTGTATTCTGGCTGCAGGCAGGTTTGGAGGGCAGGACAAAGCTCTGCCCAGTTCCAGTCCCACTATCAAGCCCACTGTGTTTCAGAGTCTCTGCTTTTCTCAGAATTATTGGTGGAACGTTTACTCTGCTGCCTCAGTGAGTTTTAACCTCAGGGGTCTCTATCAGCCATGAAAGTTCAGAGCACTCCTCATCTGTCCTCATGTGGTCTCTGAATGCCGGGGTTCCTTTTCTCAGCTTGCTCAGACCTCTGTGTTTCTTGTGCCTTCTGGGGTCAGGGTGGCAGTTTCCTCAATGCAGCATGTTTCTGCTATCGCTGGTATCTACTTTTCTTAGGTTCTGCGTTTATCTTAAGTTCTTGTATCTCCTGGTGCCCAGAATCAGAAAGGCAGGAATCACGAATCTCCCCTGTTATGTGGACAATATTGTCCAGGACACATGCCCAGCAATGGTCGCCCCCTCACCGTCTTCCTGTGAACACTATATATATATAGTTCTCTGTGCTTGTGGAGCAGAAATCTGCTGTCATTGTGAATTCTGGGTGGTGTCCTGGTGGGGAAACTGTGACTAGAGGACAGCACAACATATCTGAGGTGAGTGCCTGGCTGTGGCCATCACCCTTGCCTTCTTTCTGTGAAAGCTCATTGCTCACAATATGCTGATTGACTCAATCCAGGATCCTACCAGCCACAGGAAGTTGTGCTTGTTGTTGCTATTATCACAGATTCTGGGCTGGATCCTGGCAGGGAAACTGATGGCTCCTCCATGCTGTGAACAATGCCATATGCAGACCTATCTTAGGGGAGTGCCTGATCTCTATTTTTCAGTTTTCTCTGTTGTGCCTGTTTGCTCTCCTGTTCAGGGGTATTCTGGTGGTTGGCAACTCCATCACCTCATGGACCTGGACTTTGACCTTGGCACATATCTTGGAGCTGTGAATGGTGCATCTACATCTTCATGCTGAAAAACTCTTGTTTGTAATTTGAGATGGCATCTCATTAGGTCATAAAGTTGCCTAAGTTGGGCTTTAATTTTCAATTCTCCTGCCTCAATGTACCAGAATGTTGGAATTATAGGCACCCACCACCACACCTAATTTATTTGGCCTTTAAAAAATAGTAGACTTAGTATAATATCTTCTAATGCTTTCATGTGTGTCCAGTGGTGAGTTCCCCTTTTTCAAAAGCTGAGCAATATTTCATTGTGTCTTTCTGTGTGCATACATAAATGAAATAGGTACCACATTGTCTTTATCCATCTTTTAATGACAAGATATTTGGGTGGTTTTTAGCTTGGATATCATAAATTATGTTGCAGTGAACATGGAAATACAGATCTTGATGGGAGGTGATTTCATCTTCACTAATTTTATATCCAGAAGGGTGATAACTGGATCATATGGTAGTTCTATTTTTTAATTTATTTCAGGAACCTCCACACTTCTCATATTGGCTACATGAATTTATATTCCCACCAACAATATGTTAGGGATCCATTTTCTCCACACCCTCACCAAGAGTTACTTTCTCTTGTCTTTTGATAATAGTTATTCTTACTGGTATGAAGTGATGTATCGTTATGATTGTAATGTTAATTACTGATTACTGATGTTAAGCACCTTTTCATATAGCTGTGTTCATATATCTATCTATATATTTTTATGTTTTCCCTGGAGAAATGTCTACTTATTTTACTCATTTTAAAATTGAACTACTTTTTTTCAATTGAGTTGCATTTGGTTAATTACATCTTACGGGATATATGATTTATAATTTTGTTTTGCAGTCTTCATACTGCCTTTTGATTTTTGTTGATTGTTCCATTTGTCATATGGAAAATGTTTACTTTTCTGTAGACCTTTTTATTAGTTTATTTTGACGTGAGCTTTTGGCGTGAGATCTAAGAAATCATTGTCATGGTCAATGATTGGCACTTTATGTTCTAGATATTTTATATTTCGGGTCTTACATTTAGTTACTTTATACAACTTAAATTGATGTTTGTGTACAGTGTAAAGTACAATCAAACTTCATTTTTTGCATATGAAGATCCAGTTAATTGAAGAACCATTTATTAAAAATTTTTCCACTCTGCATTGAGGCCACTTGGTGTACTTGTCAAAAATTGGTGGTCTGTTTATATATGGGTGCATTTCTGGGCTTTCTATTTGATTCTATTGGTATATGTACCTATTTTATTCAGTACCACACTATTGGTTGTTGTATATTTATGACATGATTTTAAATCAGTAAGCATAATACTGCCAATTTTGTTTTTTCTTTCTTGGTATTGCTTTGGCTACCTGAATTGTTATTGTGATTCTATAAAAATTTTAGAATTTTTTCCTCCGCCAGTGGAATTTTGATTGTGTTAGGGGTTGCATAGACATTTAACAGGATTAAATAATCCCACCTATGAACATGGGCATCTTTCCATTTACTTGTGTCTTCAATTTCTTTTACCAATATTTCACAGACCTAATGTAAAAAATTTTTACCTCTGTGGTTAAACTCATTCCCTGGTATTTTTTATGCTATCATAAGCAAATTTGTTTTCTGCAAATTTGTTTTTGTTAAACAACTATTGTATCATTTAACCCTCAAAAGAAGATAGATAGGTAGACACTATTGTTGCTAGCATTTTGATTCTGAGGTACTTCAGGTGCAGAGCTTACCCATTTGTGAGGTTGGGGAGCCCATGCTCTACAGCACTGAGTTCCTCTGTCTCAGAATAGTAATACCAATCTCAGGGAACCAATGGAGTTGCTTTAGCTTACAATCTCTCCCACTGATCACCCAGTTAATGTACTCTCACTCCCCATAAGGGCATCAAAAAGAAATACAAATTTTAAATATGTCTTTACTGAAGTCATGAGTGAAGAACAGGAAAAGCAGAGAACTCACATGAATAGCAAGCACGGAATAGAAGACAAATTTTAGAAGCTAGGAAGCAGGCAAACAGAAGAAAAACAAAACCTAATTTAACAAGGAGGCAGCATACAAGCCAAATATCTTGTATGATAGAAATATAGAAACTATGGGAACTGGGAAAATCACATATGTCTGACAGTAAGGAGGTCTTGGGGTGAAAATAGAACTATTTGAAAATCTGATTAAGAGTCAACTAGATAACAGATAATGTCCTCATTTTACTTGGGACATTGATAATGATATGTACTAAGAATTAGTCC
>RJWM01017336.1:0-43386 GCA_004363535.1 Dasyprocta punctata | reverse complement strand
ACTCACCTACCTCTGCTCAGCGTTGGAGAAACTGTTTGGGAAGGACTGGATGCCACGGGCTACAACCACCGGCCTGGGACTGAGTTCTTTAGAGCCAGGGCCAAAGAATTATATAAGAACTCTCATCCCCTGGGAAGAGGCTCTACACAGAGGACAATTTTGCTATCCTGGGATAAGGAATAGAAAATTTCCATATCCCTGAAGATAAAGCTGTCTGTTTTCTAGTCAGAGACTTTACAAAAATGGCCTGCTATCTGTGCATCCTCCAGTGAGTACACCCCAAACAGGTCCCAGGGGTCTAGTCAGTCAGAAGCACAGAGGCCGCACAGCAACACCTTAAATCTTACTGTGGTGCTATGTGAATAGTTACTTTTGGCAGAAAGGCAGTGAAGACAGAAAAAGAGCACTGTAGGAAAAACCCAGCATCTGCTCAAAGTCCATCCAGTAATATATGTACATGAATAAGAGGCAAGCACATGATTCGATTTCACATTTGACAGTCGTGAGCTATGTCTGTCATAAGAATCGTACAATGTGATTTTGTGAGCATTTAATTAATCTAGAAGTATATATTATTAATATAAACTTGAAAATATATTTATATAAAGGAAAAATTTTTAATGTATACATTAAGGATATGATTTTTGATCCAGCTAATTGCTCTGTGATTTTAGTTCAATTAATATTCCTTTCTAAGCCTTAGCTTTTTCACACAGAAAATGAGAAAAAAATATACCAACTTGTACGATTGCTATGATACAACTTGGTGCCAAGAAATTGTTCAGCAATTATTTGCAAGAAATTGATTAATAAATAAACACTGGTTTTAACTATCAAAGTATTTTTCAGTGCTAGGGATCAAACTTAGTGTTTTGTGCATGCTATCAGGTGCTCTATCTCTCAGCTAAAATCCCCAGACTCATTTTCTTTTAGGAATCAGGCAATTTAACTTTAAATCCACTTTTTGTAGTTAAATAGCTCATAAACTACTTAACTACTCAAACCTTTTTCTCCATTTTATGGATTCACAGAAGTGAGAATAATGACAGTATACTTTCAGGTGAGTTTGCTCAGAATTTAGTGAAATAATGCACTTGGCTAGACCAGCAATGTGTTTGAAGATAGATCCAAACTGTTATTGAAATGAACATTACTTTTATTTGATGTACAATTCATAGGTATTCAAGAACAAAAATGTAATAAGAAATGGAACAACTGTAGTTCACTTTTCTGTTTCCTAGGTTGCTCAAATAGTTTTTTCAAGAAATGTATTTGGTGTGACCACTAGGTATCAGGAATGCTCATATACCAAGACAATATTCCTTGATTCAATCTATATTTATTGTGCTTTTGCTAGGAGCTATGTAACACAGCAAGTAGATGCCCAGTAAACATAAAATAAATCAACAAAATTTACTTGCCATTTAAGGAATACAGATAAGTAGTGATCATATCAACTACTTTAAAAAATGACAGTACTAAAAATTTGCCTGTGACCTATCACTGCTACCTGCAATTATTCAAGATACTTTAGGTATATTTTTACTTGCACAGGACTAAGATCAAAAGCACATGCTCTTCAAGGAGGCATGATTTATTTTATGACGAGTATAAAGGAGAAATAACTGGTTTAGTTTCCTTGATTGTTTATGATACTCCCTATAAAACTTGGCATGTCTTACTACGTATTACTATGTTGATCTTTTTGAATTACAATATCAGCATTTTAGAAAGCACAATATTTTCTTCAATGTTCATGATTTTTAGTAAACTTATAAAATACTGCATTTCTACGTGTCCCTTGTTAAAGTTGACCACAGCACTTCCTTTCACAGAGTGTCATCAGGTGGGATCATGGGAGATGTGTTCATCACAGTTGGGAGTATAAGAGGAGTGAGAAGAACATTCCCATTTACACAAGGCATGTCTCTACTTCTCCTGGAAGAATTTAACACTGGCAGAGTAGAACAAGGCATCAGTGGGACAGAATACAAGACATAGATTGCTAGTGCCTGGTTGCATTGTGGAACAGTGGTCTGAAAAGGCATCTGGAGACGAGTGCTGCCACTTATGTGAATGCCAGACAGGTGACAGGAGGCCTGATGAGAGGCTGAAATAATCACTCTGGTTACCATTACTAGGGTTGTGGTGGGGGAATGAAGTTAAAGATGCCTGTTGCTCCCACTGCCATTCTGGGCATTGAAGGTAGAAGGCATCATGAGCATTTGAACACAGATGGGTCAAATCCAATGTACAGACCTCACACATGGCTCAAGCCCCAGGTTTGGCACTGAACTTCTGGTGACTAGAGGTTTGAATATATTCCATTTTTGACATGAGTGAAATTACCCTCAAGCAACAATGTCAGTACCCTTCTTGTGGCCTCATCTTGTGTGATTTCATGAAAAAAAAATTATGCACTCCAGACAGAGTCTCATCTGCTCATTAAACCAGTCTCCTGAGATCTGGTCCTGGCCATGGGAGCCTATGACAGCCCAACAGGTATAGATAGCAAAGCTTCTTAGCTAAAATAACCAGCTGTGCATGCTGGTGGGGGTAGGAAGAAGAGTCACAGAGTTGTCTTTAGAGGAGAATTGAAACTTTTTATGTTTGGTGTAGGCTGAGACCACCATGCCTAGGGAGATTTGCTGTTCCTAGCACAAGAAGTTGATGTAGACCCATTTGAGGAAAAAAACTCCAAAGCACAGAGTTCACTTGCAAAGAGTCCAGGGCAGGAACTCTGCTCAGCCAGATCTAAGATGGTATGGCAGTTTGATTATTAGCTACTTCCAAGGCAACTTTGCTGTGTATTTTAATTTGTATTGTGCACACTGTCATGTTTATAATTAATGTCTCACTCTTATAAATATTTTTTAACCTGAAAGTTGTCTTGCGCATACCATAGACCCCCTAACATCATGTGAAAAGTTGACTTTATTTAGCATGTTTGTGAGCAGTACAGATATTGGTGACCAAGGAATTTACTGTAGTATGACACATACAGACAGAAAGTGGACCAAGTTCAGTCACTGGTTTTTGCCCTTCTTTCTCCTGCATGCAGTTTCTGTTTTCTCCCTTTTCTCATTACAAACACCAACTCTATGCTATCCTGTCTTCCATTTTTCTAGACATTTTCACTGACCCTCACATACATACATTTTCTACCTTAATCTCCTACAACAGTTAAAAACTTTTCATCAAAAGAATTTATCTGAGTGATTTTTCTTCTTCTTGTTACATGAAAATAATATGATTTTGGTACATTGTATTTTTTTATGCACACAAGTGACATTTTATTTGAAGGAATCGAGATCAGGTTTCTATTTATTTCCATCTTTTAAATTTGATAGTCCCTAAAATTTTAGGTTTATGTAGCAGGGGCTGTAAAAAGTAAATTACAATATATATATACATAGATACAGGAAGTCCCACAAGGTGATAAAATATACAGTAATTGTCCATATCAAATTTCAGAACAAAAGCTCCCAGATACACAAAAATTGAAAAAATTGCTATTTTGTATTTGCCACCATTTCCCTATACACTAGTCTGGTGTACTTTGCAGTATTTCACATGTTGTTAAGGACCTAGACAATGATTCTACAATATAGGACATGAGAGATACAACCTCTGACTTCTAAGTAAGAGTTCTCTGGTCAGTCATAATTCAATTCTGTTACATTTTGACCTATTTTAAAGCAAATCACCTCTGCGAGTCAGTGCCATTTGCGGAATGCAGAGGGAGAGAACTAGGCCTCACCCTCACCTGGGAGGTGCTCCCGCCTGGAAATCAGGGCCATGTGTGGGCTGCTGCTGAAGTGGGCTCAGCCACACCCAAGCCTCTCTCTGTGAGTCAGCACCATTTGCAGACTGCAGAGCGAGAGAACCAGACCTCACCAGGAAGTGATCCCGGCAAAGAAACCATATCATTTTCATTGTTTTGTTGGGTTGGGTTTTATTCTCTTTTGTTTTGTTTGATTATGTTGAATCTGATGGAATGAGCAGCTATTTGAAAAATCGCAAAACATATTATGGTAGCCATTTTGGATTTACTATTGGATTGAAGTCCTTTATTGCAGTCATTGTTTTGTCTTTATTGTTTCTATTCTACTCTGTTCTGTTTGATTTTTACTATGTCCAGAGGTTTCTGCAGCAATTCTAAAGGCAACAAAAGGGATTATGGTAACTATTGTTGCTTTTGCAATGTCTTGAATTCCTGTATCAGTTATACTGATTTATTTTGATGGATTTTATTGTTTTATTTTCCTTCCTTTTGATGGGTTTATTCTGTTTTACTATCCTCTTTTAAAAAAAAAGCAAATCACGTTCCCCCAGCCATGTCTTGTGTTTGTAAAACAGACTATTGGAAATCTCTAAATGATAGTAATAAATATTGGAAATATTTGTTTAATATTTAATATTTAGTGACAACCAATATTCAAAATATATAATTAATATTTATTAACAATACTAATAAATTATCCTGAGTGTATATTCAAGTCTTGTCTGTGGTTACACCATGGAACGAATTTGATTTCCTTTTCTAAGTTGCATGAATTTCTGTATATTTGAAGGCAAATGATGTATTTAACAAGGAGAATTGTAAGATAGAATATAATTAGAATTAGACACAGACACATGCATTTATTCACACCTAAAATGACTTTCCATCAAGTGAGCAAACAGCATCATGTCTCCTTAATGCCTCCATTATTGTCTCTCAAAGTTTCCAATCACCAAGATCTAGTTTACTGAAGAAGGAAGGAAGAAGAAAAGAGCTAGTGAAAGAAAGGAAATGGAAGACAGAAAAGAAGTGAGAATGACATAAGATTAAGACAGAGAACATAAAAATGAAATGAAAAGAAAGGTTCTAAAGATGACAACAAAATTTATGATTAGCATAAAGAAGAGGAAGCTGTGGAGTGGTAGATCTACTAATTGAGACACTTTCATTAAATCATAGATTAAATCTTATTTTCTCATCTATAAAATATTATTAGAACCCAAACTTACTTAGAGAGAAGGTACATGGGGAGATGAGAATTCTCATCCATTGTTGCAAGTGATTCTACTCCAACTCCATCACCACCTCCAACATCTTGTGTGTTAGTCTCTAACTCTTGCTCATGTACATGGAGAGAGGTGGAAGAATGGACAGCAAAGATAGTCAATACTAAAGCAATTCCAATCAAAATGAAAAATCTTGTCAGCATTACCTATGCTTATCAAAGATATAATAGGAAGCTGAGGTCTTCATAACTCTGGTTGTAAGTGTATAATTTTACACAAACTTCATACAGATTTACTGTTTTTGGGCAAATATCTTTATAACCTGATCTCGAATCTGCTTGGTCCTGACTCCATAAATAATGGGGTTAAGGGCAGGTGGGACAGTCACATACAGATTAGCCAAAAGAATATGAATATAACGTGGAATATTTTTGCCAAAGCGGTGTGTCATAAAAGAAAAAAATGCTGGTGTGTAAAAGCACAGCATAATACAGACATGGGAACCACAAGTATTGAGAGCTTTTAGCCGGGCATCTTGAGAGGGAAGGCGGAAAACAGCTCGCAGGATAAGCACATAGGAAGAGGTGATCAGGATCAAATCCACCATGATATTAGAAATCACCATGAGCCCGTAGACTATGTTCACCTTGATGGATGCACAGGCCAATCGGGCCAGACCCATGTGCTCACAGTAGCTGTGGGGCATGAGGTGATGCCCACAGAAGGGCAGTCGCAGAATGAGGAACACAAATGGGGTCACGAGAATTAAATTTCTTCCAACAACAACAGAGACCAGGATGCCGATGGTTTTGTTTGTGAGGATCATTGCATACTGAAGAGGCTTGCAGATGGCTACAAAGCGGTCATAAGCCATGACCACCAGTAAAACTGTCTCCATGCCTGTGAACATGTGGATAAAGAACATCTGAGCAAGACAGCCCCCAAAGCTGATCTCTTGGAGATTGAACCAAAAGATTCCCAGCATTTTGGGGATGGTGGATGTGGATAGGCCCAGATCAATGAGAGACAACATGGCCAGGAAGTAGAACATGGGCTGATGGAGGCTGCGTTCAGTCTTGATTACAAAGAGAATGGTGGTGTTCCCCACCAGGGATGTCAGGTACACAATACAGAATGGTATAGCAATCCAGGTATGCACAGTCTGCAGTCCTGGTATTCCCAAAAGGATAAAAAAGGGTGGGTGGAACTGGGTATGATTGATAGAAGTCATTCTGCTAGCAAGTGTCAATGAATTTCTGTTAAGTATGAAGCACAATGTTTTCTTTAAGTCCTCTTTTAAGAAGGATGGAAAAACATCGATCAGTGTGCATAATGTAATGGTACAAGTACTTTACAAGCATTAGAGAGTCTCTGCATTCCAAGAGTAATTGTGCAAAGAATCCAACACAGTTTATTCTTCTGAATGCATTATAGGCAACACTATTCATGGTTCCATTTTTCTCTAATACATGTGTTTTTCAAAAGTACTAGAAATATTTCATCATGTAGCATGTACTTACATTTTAGGGCATTGTCTACCATCCTTTAATTTGGGAAAATAATCATGCCTAATGTTTTGCAAATTGTGGTCTGGTAGGAATTTGTGCTTCACACCATCATCAATATTTCAATTTGATATAAATTTAGGAATGCACATCTTGAATCTACAATAGTTGCATAAAGAAGACCAATCAGATGTTCTGTCTTAGAACTTTCTCCACAGTAGCTCTGCTGCCATGTCAACCTGTTTATTCTATGAGAAAACAGCTATTTTAAAAATATTTTCTTGTACTATGAAATTTCTGCATTTTCCAAAGCCTCCAACCTCCAATTTATTCTACAGTAGTCAAATGATTCCAGAAAAAAGAAGCTTCTTATCAAATTGTTTTTGCCTTTGCTGCACCATATATCATTAATAAATAAAATATGCAGTTAAATTTAAGTCATAATATTGTAACTTCAGGTATGTATAGATTAAATGTTTAATGAATTTAGTGACACTAACATTAAAATGGTTAAGGAATATTTCAAATACTTTAAAAATAACAAAGAAAACTTTCTGCTTTTAACTTTCTATATTCCTAGCACACTGTAAAACTCTTTAGTAACTGACATAATCTCAGTTCATTAGTTACATACAGAACAGCTGCTAAGCATGACAAAGACATTAATTTTAATAGCCCCAGTACACTAACATATGAGAATTTGTTTCTGTGTGTGTGTGTGTGTGTGTGTGTGTATTGAGGGGGACAGAGGCAGAGAGTGAGGAAAGATGTTATACTATGTGCATTGTTCTATCTGTCAGTTTTCTGTAATTTTGCTGGACAGTTATCACACAGTACAAACACCCAGGAAAGAGAGTTAGTGACTTGCTGCTCTGCAGAAGAAAGAGAGTGCTACCAAATGGTTCTGCCAGCCCCTGAGGTTTCCAGTGTGAAAGAGGAGTGGTGACTAATATTGTAATAATGAAAGAGAAAGAAAGTACCCAAAAGGAAAAAAAAACAACTGTGATAGGGGAAAGGAGAAATGGAAGAAAGGAAAAGATTATATATATGTAGGTATACACATGTAACTGTATGTGTGTTTGTGTGCAAGATAGATAACTACTACTAATCTCTGTTAGTTCATCAAAAAGAACAGTTTGTCCTGTCATTGTTTGATTGTTTGATCATTGTTTTTGCCTAGATCTTGTAACCTGTACAACTACTTCTAAGATAACAATACTACTTCTAAGATAACTACTTCTAAGATAAGCAATATATTAACTAGTGTTGATTTGTTGCTGTTTTTTTAAATTCTGTATTATTTCTATCCTTTTATTCTATTTTGTTTTTTAATAGAAATAAAAAAAGAAAAAAAAGATGAAAAAGAGTGTCTTTTAATTCTAGAGAAGCTGGAGAGAAACTTGCCCACATATGAGGAAGAACACTAGTTAGACAGGTATTAAGGGTCAGATGCCAGGCAGATAAATCAGTATTCATGACTTAGAAAAGTCCAAGAAAATAACTAAGATTACACATCACAGGTTTAAGTTCAGAGTCAATTTCATCTTCAGGGTTGTGGATTTCAACATCACACTTTTCTAGTAGAGGCAAAAGTTTCCAGGGCAATGATTTAAGGACTAATCATAGTACAATTCAAAGCCATCGGGTTACCAACACCTACAAGTTCGGCCAAAATGGTTGCCTTCATTCAGGTACATCTGTGTGTCAAAAACAGTGGCAGGAAGTATATGATCAATAACCATATACCATATGTGGGAGGCAAGATAAAAATTTTATTCAGTTGTCTATGTTCATGTTGGCGAAGTTCTCAGCCTTCCAGTTCACTATGAAAGCAGAATACATATTAGAGTTTTTTTTTTTAGTGCCCATCAATGCTCAGATCATTGCATTTGTGATTTCTCTTTACACTGCTATATATTTGTACTGCTGACTCTAGAAGAAATATTAAGAATGCCATTTGGATTTTGAAAACTTTTAGACTTGCTTTTCATATCAGGATCTTTTTCTGAAAAATTGGGAAAAATAAGTCTAAGTCATCCAGTTCATCTTCTTGACAAATAAGACCAAATTATAGAAAGGATCTGGCTTGTAGAATACTTTTATCTCCAGATATTTTATGTTTCTAGCCCAAGATACTATGAAAAAATACACCAAATATCTGAAATAGCTGATTTCTCTTTTAAAAGACAACCATTTATGATTAAGCTAGCATTGCCTATAACATGAAACAAAGAAAGTTTTGAGAAAGATGGGATAGAATCAGACAATGTGAAGGAGTGGCATGAGGGAGGCCATTTATACTTTTCTTTCGACTTCTATCAATACCAACAGAACACTACATTGCAGTTTGAAGGGAACCACATTTAGTCCTTATAATCGCAACTTTCCCAGGCTCCACACTACCAAGGCAGTTGATGACAGTGTGAAACAATCTTTATTCAATCACTTGTCTACTACAGAAGCAGTCTGGATCTGGCTTCCCTTGCAGGGATATTGGGTTTACAATAGCAAAAGCTGGAAAATTGTTCCATAATTCAGTAGGAACAAGGAACTTAAGATAAATCAGGCAACTCATAAGTTAGCAAAATAATGACAGATGGAAAGGAAGAATATAACACAACCATAATTAATAATACCTACATCATGATATTTGGATACTGACATCAGTCACGTCTCAAACCCCACTCAAAAATATGACAGTGGCTGACAAGAGTTTCTTTCTTAGAGGAGACTCAAGTCCAGTTACTGGCCTTGTTACATGCCAACAAGATAATTTGCTACCTTGAACTATTTTCATTCTTACTGGTAACAGCTGTGTCTGGCCCAGAGCGTTGTTCCAGTGTGAGTGTGTCTCTGTTTGAGGATATATCAGACAGACAGACAGACAGACAGACAGACAGAGAGAAAGAGAGAGACAGAAAGAGACAGAGAGACAGAGAGACAGAGAGAGACAGAGAGAGAGACAGAGAGACAGAGATTACTCATTTGTGTATCACAGTCCTCACCTGTGGCTGGCTGTACAATCCCATACAGTGTTGTGTTTTCGTGAAAGGAGAGGTGCTTGAAATATGTCTTCAGCAAAGAGAAGACTCCAGTCCTCTTCTATCCTCATTTCCTCTCTCTGCACTCTCTGTATCATCTCACCTCTCCTATGCCATAAGTCTTAGCTTTCTAATCTTTTCTTCTAGCAGAATCACAGCATGAGATTGTTTCTTAATAATAGTTCCGGGGAGCACCTTGAGGCCTCTGGGCCCCAAACCTACAATGTCACATAGAGAAAAACTTTATAGTGAGCCTAGGCAAGTCCCAGAATCCCTGAACTTAGTCTTAAGAGTCCTCTGGGCTTAGACCAAGTCCCTGAGGCTAGTATTCTCTTTGATTCTTTGTTCTTCTATACTGCATCGATAGAGAAACAGTGTACCAGACATGATCCCTTTGCTGAGGAATGGAGATATGGACAATGAGGGAGGACAAGATCCTGAAAAGAAGTGTCCATATGAGGGATGATATGGAGTCAACCTTTCTCAGGAATAAATTAATTTCTGTCATTATATCTTCAACATGTTTTTTCTTAAGAAATTGTCCTTATCTTTTATGTTGTTTAACTGAAAGTTATGAATTTTGTCTCACTTTTGTATTGTTTTAGCTGAGGACTCAAAATATGGGGAAACAGGGGACCCCTGAAAAAGATGCATCAGACTCTGTGGCAGCAAATTTGTTTAATGGCAAAGCGCAGGCCTGCACGTGATGGCATTCGCTTCCTTCCACCCAGCAAGAATCCCCTTCCCAGTCCACAATGGTGAACAAATAAAGTCTCAGGAGGGACATGCATTTAGCTCTTTTGTTTTATAGTGGAAAAAATTCCAGATTTCCTTTTTAACTTATTCTATTGCCTTTTCCAGCCAGAGCACACGTGATGTTCCTAGAGGACTCCCTTCCTCAGTGAGATTGAAGTAGCCTGGTAATATGTTGTAGGCATTGTTTTTCTTTAGAATAGGTAGGAAGAGACTGAGGGACTGTTGAACACATTAGATAATCAGTTGTTTTTGTTTTTGTTTTTGTCTTCTGATTTGAGTATTTCTCACAGAGAAAGTAATGCTGTGTGTGGTTCAAAAGATATTCAGTCTTGATCTGCTATGTTCTCATGTTAATTATTTCTCTTTTGATCAATGACATGACTACCTCCTCCTCCTATCTCTCCCCCATATTGTTCATTTTCCCCATTGCACCCACATTTATTTTCCAAAATCAAGCCTAATTGTATTCACTCTGTCCGCTTGAAATCTATTCCTATGACTCCTATTTCCTCCATTGTATACTACACACAGTTCATAAACAGCATTGTTGCCAAGTCCTTCTTTACTCAACACCCAGTCAGCTCTCTAATTGTACTTCAATGATTTACAGCAAATATTTTTGGTTTTGGTGATCAAAAGTCCTCTATGTGAAACAACTTCCACTCATTTCCACATTTCTTTGAGTCTTCCTCTGTGACTCTGTCCTCCATGGATTTATTCCATGTGAACCAACCAGATGTGATCTCTGGGTTTTTGCATTTTCATAGCATTATTATATCATGCATGCTTTCTGTTGCTTAGGTTTAGTGTTTCTTGTCATTTCTGTTCTTCTACTGAACTGATAGCACAGTGATGTCTAACTCAGCTCTATTTTTCAATTTCCTCTAGCACAGTTCCTTGAGCACAGGAGGCACTCTGGTCTTTCTGAATTACATTATTTCTTGTGAGGGCCACAGTGCCATATAATTTCCCATCTCCTAACCTGATCCTGTTCCAAAAATCATTTCACTGTGGTTTCTGGAACCAATTTTTATGAGATGTAATAATATTTTTGCCTTAAAATATTTTAGATGTTGTATTCATTTTCCTATAGAGACAAAAATCTTTATGTTCCCTGGGGGCACTGGTTCTCTTGAAAACTTTGAGGGATTGACTATATTTTTCTACCATATTTCCTAATACCAAAATACCTAGAAGACTTAATTCTTCTCGTTGATATTCGTATAATATTTTCCACACTTCATCCTTAAAAGTTGAATCTACACATTTGATGCTCATGAAAATGTATTAATGAACTTTCCCATTGCTGGAAAAAACATCTGATACCCATGATTCAAAGGAGGGGAATTTTATTTGGCTCATAATTTTAGAGTTTTCAGTCCATGTTTGGTAGATACCAGGGCAGGAACATTAAGGCAGAAGTGTACGGTGGAGCAAAGCTTCCCTGTTTATGGAGGCAAGGAAACAGCACAAAGAGTGCCAGAGAGGAGGAAACAGGAATCAGATGTAATATCCAAGGTCACACCTGCATGATCTATCCAGACATCTGAGAGTGTGGTTTACTGACACCCTCAGGACCTCTCAAACCAGTCAAGTTGGCAATCCAGCTTTAATCTTTACAACATAATACAATCAATATCCTTCACTGCTACTTTGATGGACATTTTACCAATATTATTCTTGTTTTCTTTCTTAACTATATTGAAATTTTTCTTCTTGCTATATAACTTATTAAATGTAAAAATCTGTAATGTATTTCTAGAATCATATTACAAGTCAATATGGTATCACATTTTTAACTTCACTAAATATTGACAAATTGCTTCCTAATTTGGTCAAATTATTAATTTGAAGTCCTACTAGTGGTGTTTGAATTCTCATTTTTCTTTTATTCTTAGGAATCTTGTTGATTCTATATGTGAACATGCTGTCATTCTAATGACCTGCTTATTTGCATTAATGAGTTTTTCTCCTTTCAGTAATTTTGTCCTTTATTTTAACTTTGTACTATGAATAAAAATCAGACCTTCAAATTAATTACAACTGTACCTTGTGAGTATCTTAATTTTAAGACGCCTACCTCTAGGCAACCATCTTCAATTTCTCTATCTGATTTGTTTTGGAAACTTGTCTAAAAACAACTGAATTCCTTTAGTACTGTGATCCAACAAAATGACGACCTTTTACAACGTTTTACTTTTTGCACACAATATCTGCATTTCCTCTTTGGCACAAATTGGATAATATGCCTCAAGACTGTAGTCACTTCCTGGTTTGTATCCTTATTTCCTCCCTCCTTGTATTTTGTTCTACTGAAAAATGCTCAAGACTGGTTAATTCAGTTCTCACCCTAATCCTTACCTGCTTCTGGGCAGGTGAACGTGGTTGAAGACAATGACCATCCGCGTTCTCAATCTAATGCATAATCACTTTACTTGTGTGCTGTCCAGAAAACTCTGACATGTTCTTGGTTGTCTCATTCATTCGCAGAGAGGTTTATTGAATGTGGTCCAGTGTGTCAAAATTTCCTTTCATGGATTCTGCATTTTTATCCTGGTTCATCACTTAGCTTTTAGGACTAAATAAATCTCGATGAAGTTAACAGTTTAAAATAATGAATTTTTTTTAAAAAATTCAAGATCGTTAGAGTTGAATGAGGAATTATTTTGGCCTAGACTATCTCACTTCGTGTCCTGTATTATTTTGGTTGGATGATTAAGGGTACTCTCACTCATACCTCTCAGTAAATAGAAAGCTAAAACCTGATGCATTTCCATTCTCTTTCTCATAGCTTCTTACCCTTCAGCAGTCGACTAGGACTCAGTCATGATGGTTTCAGAGTTTTATGTGTGTAGAAAGAAACCCTAACTCACAACCCCTTTTCTAACCTCTGCTTGTATCAGGTTTACTAATTTCAAAAGAAAACATGTATCAACCCAAGTTGAAAAGGTGGGAAAGTACGCTCATTTATTGATGAGAAATATTAAACATCACATTGAAATATCAATACACAGACATTTTTTTCCAGTGTTCTTTTGATCTGTATTGGTTGTTCATTTGACTCTGCTCCACTTTTTGCAAAAGATGCTACAGTCTCCAGGATTCTGTAGTGCTGTGTGGTATCAATCATACATTCATATATTCATTTTTTTTCTGTAATACAAGATTCTAACATTTTATCCACACTTGTACAAATATCCAACAATTTTAATTGGGGAAGTTATCAAATAAATTGGAGCATATTGTATATATATATATATAAATGTATATATTAAATGTTCTTCAAGATTGTCTGTCCTATTAAATTAAAATATATGTTACAGCTTGAAAACAAAATCAAATAGACATTTCACAGAAATATCTATTTCTTTGAACACATAACTGAAATATACAGGGTTTTTAATATTGATTACTCCAAACTATCTACTTGCTCTATCTTCCATCTTTATGTATTTAAAATTATTATTAGTAATATTTCTACTTTAATTTGCAGTCTTATGCATTATTAATTGAATTTAACTCAAAGCCTGCAATGTCTTTTGATGTTATTTTTTAAACATACTGAAAAGAATTTTTCCAGCTAGATGGCTATATCCTAAGATGTTTTCAGTGAGTATAGTAATAGAGGTTGATAGTTTATATTTTTCCTATATTTTTGGGAATATTATTTTATTGTCTTCTTGACTTCACAGTTCCTTTTTAGATGTTTACTTTTGGCCTGATTTTTGCTCCTTTTAAGGTTCTGTCCCCTCATTGACTGCTTTAAAGGTATTCTATTTACCTATTTTCCAGTGGCTTTCTTTTGACATTCCTTTTAATGAATCTTGCTTAGAATTTTATTTTAATATTTGCCTAGATTTCTTTCTTCAGTTTAATAATCTTCATTCTTTAAATTTTGTTCACAGCTTATATTTAACTTCTTTGTATTATACAATTGTATGTGTAAATAAATTCAATACTTTCTACATCCCTTATTTTAAAACATTTTTATCAAGTTGTTTCTCTATTTTCATTGTTAATGTTTTCTTCTGATTAATCTCTGCTTATTATCTTTTTATATGAGTATAAATTGCTGCTAAATCACCTATTAAATACATAGTTTAAATTAACACAACTTTTAAAAGTAAATTTCCAACATTACTATTATTTTCTAGTTCCTGATCTAAATCCTTCATCTTGATACCCGATTTATTATCTATAGTGATCATAATTATGTTGTCTGTCTTTTGAATATTTTAATCTGATCTTTAAAATTGGTTTGTTTTGGTAATTGCTACTCTTTCCATACACATCTGTGTGTGTGTGTGTGTGTGTGTGTGTGTGTGTGTGTAATTCTTGACATTATGAAGGAAAACTCATCAGAATACCTTGACGATATTAATATTGTTGCCTATCTTAAGGGTTTTAGTTTGATTTTTTGGTAGGCCATTACAGTAACTATACTTTGACTCATTCCACTAGGGAATTGAGCTAATTCTGAACTAAGGTACACACTACTTTGGGATGTTTGGTCTAATCTGATTTACTTTCATTCCTCACATTCTCCCATGCTATTCTATTTCCTGTATTTCTTGGCAAACTTTCATTGGGCAATAACAGTATCACTCTCAGAGAGCTAATCTAAAACAGAAAATTCAGTGCGCATGACATGGAAAGCAGGATTAGAGATAGGTTTCATTTTTCCCAGCTCTGTTATTTCCTGAGACCTTGACATTTTCATCTTTGCTAATTTTTACTCCTCCAATGTCTTAAAATATGTTTTAAATTTGTCCAAATTGTTTAAGTATATTTCTTGGCAGAAGCATTGATCCAAAATAAGCTAGCTTTAGTATTACTGAATACACTGTCCTAAAAGTCATATTACCTCAGTAAAATTATCAATAGTTGTTTAGAACTAATTATAATTTTTACTGCTTTTCTTTGTGTATTAATCATACTTTTCACACTGTCTGATACTCTTTGAACTGTTCCTGGAAAAAATTTTCCCCTTTGGAAAAAAAATTATCATTTTTCTGAAAATTTCTTCAATTGTTTCTTTGTGATGGATTGTGATATGCTTCTCATTGTGAGACGACAGTGCTGTCAGTGCATCTGCCTCTTGCCTACACAATGCTGCCTTAAATAAAAATGTGACTTAAGCTTTTCTCAGAGAAGAGTAGAAGTAGTAACAATGCTTCTCTGTGTACAAAATACAAAGAAGAGTTATCTGCCTACGTACTCTATAACTGAATGCACACATTTACTGTTCTGATCTCTGCTCAATGCACAGGTGGACCTGGAGTTTGGAAATAATATTTTTTGCTCTCTTGAAAAAAAGGTAGCTATATTCTAGAAACCCTACATTTTATTTGTTTAAGGGTGCTGCCTATTTCTCAATAATGATGTTTATATAGTCTTTATTTCTACCTTATTTTCATTCAATAGACCTTTGAAGGTGATTGGAAACAAATTTTTATACTAGAAAATACCTGAAAAGAGAAATTTAACCAGATTTTTGTCACAAATATTCATATATATGTATGTAGTCAATTTTGATAAAAATATTTTTTTATTAATTAAACCTTATGCTTTCATAATCTTAGTGAATTACTTTTTACTCAAAATTTTTTTAGCAAAGAGAGTCTTTACCTGCTCTTGGATCTGCTTGGTTCTAATCCCATAAATGACTGGGTTGAGGGCAGGTGGTATGACTACATAAAGATTAGCCAGGAGGATATGAATATACTGAGGGATATTATGACCAAAACGATGAATGAGGAAAGAGAAAAGAGCTGGACCAAAGAAGGCTAAGATGACACAGATATGGGAGCTACAGGTATTAAGAGCCTTCAGGCGGGCATCTTGAGAAGGGAGGCAAAAGACAGTGCATAAAATCCTTGCATAGGAGATAATCATAAGTAGCACATCCAGAAACAAGATAAAAATATTTCCAAGACCATAGTAGATATTGGCACTGATGCTGGCACATGCCAGACGTGCCACTCCCATATGCTCACAATAGGTATGAGGGATGATTCTATGTCCACAGTAAGGCAGCCTTAGGAGGAGAAAAATGATGGGAGCAATCATGCATAAGCTTCTTAGAACCACGACTGCAGCAATCACACAAATGGTTCTGTTGGTGAGGATCATGGTGTACCTGAGAGGGTTGCAAATAGCTACATAGCGATCAAAGCCCATTGCAAGAAGTACAATGCTTTCCATAACTGTAAAAAAGTGAATAAAGAAGACTTGAGCAACACAGCACCCAAAGCACAACTCCTGAAGGCCAAACCAGAAGATGCCCAGCATCTTGGGGATAGTAGCAGTAGAGAGACTCAGATCAATTGCTGACAGCATGGACAGAAAGTAGAACATGGGTTGGTGGAGGCTATGATCAGTCCAGATCATAATCAGAATAATGAGGTTTCCAACAAGAGCAATCAGATACACAATACAGAAGGGAAAACCAAGCCAGATATGTGCAGCTTCCAATCCTGGAATCCCCAGCAATAGGAATGAAGAAGGGTGGAGCTCAGTGGTATTGGGAGAAGACATTTTTCTGCAGGTTGATGATGGTCATGGTATTAAAGTGTTTGTCAGTTGCCACTAGGCAATTCATCACATTTTTTGAAGTCCTGAAATAAAAAATTGATATTAAGAATCCACAACATTTTTTAAAGTTCTGAAACAAAGAATTGATATTACGAATCAAAGTCTGAAGAACTTAATTGTTTTCCCTCCATAGCTCTTAGTAGCACTGCTCATCTAGACCAAAAATACAATAGGCTAAACTGCCAGATAGAAGTTAGCATCATGTTTTTGGGCTGAGAGCAATTAATGCACTAACTCCCCTCTACCTCGAAACCTAGACTTGAGGAAATGAATTGATAATAATAACCCCTGCAGTAATAATAGCTATCTTTAATTTGGAATCTACTATTTTTCAGATATTGTTCTTACAGTTATTTACATATATTACCTCATTTAAATCTCCATACGCATTCTTGTCACAGATTCTGCTGGGATGTGGTTTTATGGAAGAGAAAGATTTCGATAATTTAATTAACTTCCCAATGTTCAAAATTGTTTTGCTAATGAAAGTAATGAGAAAGGAATGTAAGGTGTGAGAATGAATAAAAAAATCAGAATAGTCAAAATTTCTTCAAAGAAGAATAACTCTTCACAACTTACACTATCAGATCTTGAGACTTTATATAAGACTTTATAATAATAACTGCATTAGTAGCAAAAAACGTGATGAAAGAAGAAGGAAGACAAAAAGCAGGAGCAGGAGAAGGAAAAAGAGGATGTGGATGAGGAGGGGGAAAGAGACTGGAACAGAACTGAGAGTCTAAAAGCAGATCTACACGTTTCTTAGAGCCAAAATATCTAAAAGTAAGGGACTCAAAGTGGGAAGATAAATTTTCAAGGGAAAAATGGTAACCTGTGAAATTTCTTCCTCAGTTGAATTCCTATTTAAGAGCGTGTTGCGACCTTATTACATAGGCAAGGGTAATGATTGCAATGTGATTTGAGTAAGTACCAAGGTTGCCTGATGGCACACAGCATAAAGATCTCTGCTCCAAGGCAAATTCTTGACTTTTAAGGAACAGCCATCCTCTGCACTAACATCTGGTATTTTCAGTGCGCATTTGAATGAAGACGCTGATATCAAGTGGGGTAAATGAGGTCAGATATGTCTGAAATATTGTAAGTGCCCAAAAAGTGTTTTTCTTTCCAGTTTATTCTCAACCTATTCCTCCTACTGTCTCCCTTAAACCAGTAATATGTACCGTTTTATACCCACCTCCAGTGCTCTAGATCTTAACGCAATTTCAGTGAGTTCAAAATCCAATTTTAAGCATACATTGCACAGACTTACCAAGATGCCTTCTGTGAACCCAGGGAGTCATTTAATAACTGTTTGTTCAGTTTTAAAAACACACAAAAATGGCTTAAAGGGGCATTAATATGCCCTGAGAGATGTTAATAAAGTACTTGTGTGTGTGCCTGTGCTGAGGTAGAGGATAAGTAATATAGTCTCCAGGTGCCAGACAGTTTACCATTAAAATGAATATTGATTCCCTTTTGGTTTTACGCCAGCTGAAGAGAAGCTCTAGGGAAATCTCAGTGAAAATTCTGCCTCATAACTGGATCACCCTTCACCTCTTATGATTTCATATACTTTTGACAGTTCCTAATTCATCTTTTGTTTTTTCTTATCATCTATTACACAATGAATTGCTTGATATAACCCTTTGGGCTCTGTTGAGACTTGACATAGCCATCAACATTTGTGTTTATTTTCACAAAAAGCAGCATAAAACTTAGCACTTTAAAGTTTAAAATTCAATGACAGTAAATTAACAGCGTTTTGTTATTATCACTGCTATCTAGTTCCTGAAAAATTTCATCACTCATAAAATAAAAAAAGTAAATGGCATATCCATTAAAGAGCATGGTGAGTGGGGGGTGTCGCATTCTTCCCTCCTTCCATCTCCTAGAAGCCATTACTCTCCTTCTGGTCTCTAAATTTTTCTGTATTTAATTATCCTAGATGGTTCACATAAATGGAGTCATTCAATATGTAACTTTTCATTTCTGGTTTTTTTCCTTTTGCCTAATGATTTCATTTTATGACCAAAAAATTTCCACTGTATGTATATTTCTTTACATTTTACTTATACATGTATCAATTGAGGAATATTTGAGTATTTCCCTAGTTTAGGTATTGTCAGTAGTGCTTTAATGCATATTTTTGTACAAGATTTTGTTTGAAAAGCTGTTTCAAAATTTTGGAGCTATATACTAAAGAGCGGAATTTGGATTCCTATGATAATTTCAAATTTGATTTTTTGGAGAAATATTAAGCTGCTTCTCACAGTGTCTACACAAATTTGTATTGTAGCAAGTGACTATGAGGGTCCTATATTAGCCAGCAACAGCAAATTACCTAACACTTACAACCTGAATGAGCAGAAGTTTATTCGGCTCATGGCTTAAGAAGATCCAGTCTAGGCAGGAGGATGATAGTGCAAGTGTGTGGCAGAGCAAAGTTGCTCACTTCAGAATAACAGGCACAGCAGGATAACAGTGCCAGTATGAGATATACTTTCTGGAGGTATGCTCCCCGTGACCTACCTCCAGCTGGGTCTTGCTACTAACAATGCATTCAGCTATGAACATCAGTGAGTCAGTCTACTCCATGATCCAATCACCTCTACAGGAGTCTCTAAATCCAGTGAAGCTGAGAATTAAACTTAACCATAATAGGTTACCCCTTCTTAAACCCTCTGAGACATTTACAATTTTCAACTCTTAAATTTACACTGATCTTAGTATGTGCTAAGTTGTGTTTCACTGTGTTTCAAATTTGTGTTTCCCTAATGACTGATGCTGTTGAGTATCTATTAAAGGGCACATTGGCCCTTTCATGTTCTGAGAAATGTGTGTTGAATCATCGGCTCATGTTTTGATTAAGTCAACTGTGTTTGCTGCATTTTGAGTTCTTCATATATCCTAGATATTAGACCCTTATTGGGTATATGATTTTTCAATAATTTACCCATTCTATGAACTGTATTTTTACTCTCTTGATAGTGTTATGTGATTCACAAAAGTACTTGGTGCTGAGGAAGTTCAATTCATTTACATAATTACTTTGTTTCTGTTTTCTTATAGAAAGAACTAAATAAGAGGTCATGAAGAATTTCCCCTATGATTTATCCTAAGAATGTTACTATTTATTTATATTTAGGCCTTTGATCTAGTTTAATTTTTTATATAGTGTGAAATAAGGTCCAACTTCATTCTTTTCCAAGTTGATATTCTGTCATGTTGGTACTCATTATCAAAAAGATTTCTTTCCTCTGCTGAAGGATTATTGTATCATTGCAAAAGATTAATTATCATATCATTATTAAAAATCAATTGGTTGTAGATATATGGGTTCATTTCTCAACTCAATTCTTTTCCGTTAATTTTTGTGTCTGTTCCTATAATAGTATCACTCATTTTGAGTACTGTGGCATTGTTTTAAATTTTGAAGCAAAGAAGTGTAATTCACCTAAATTGTTTTTCATTTTAGATTGTTTTGGCTATTCAAAATCTTTGTTTTGTCAAGTAAATTTTAATATCAGCTTTCCATTTTCTACAGAAATATCTGTGATATCTTTGTAGATATTGTGCATTTTATGTAGAATTGAAGAAGACGGTTAAGTGTAAAGATGAACTATGTTCATGAGTTGGAAGAATTAATATTGTCAAAACGCCCATGGTTCCCCCCAAAATTTCCAGAATCAGTGAAATTCTGAAAGTCCTAATGGTATTTTGCAAAAAATAGAAATTAATCTTAAAATTCATGAGGACCACAAAAGACTCCAAATGACCAACATAATATTGTACAAAAAGAACAAATCTGGAGATACCACACTGCCTGATTTCAAAATATGTGACAAAGCTATAGTAAATAAAATAGCAATATAGAACAAACATACAGATCAGTGCAACATTATATATAGCCTAGAAATAATTCCATTCATTTATAATCAATTGATTTTTGGTAAAGCTGCCAAGAGCACATAGTGGATAAAGAACAATCTTTTCAAGTAATGATGTTTGAAATTCTGAGTACTCATATGCAGAAGAATGAAACTGAAAATTTACCTTTTATCCTATGCAAAAATAAACTCAAAATGGTTTAAAGACTTTAACATAAGACCCAAAAGTCTTGGGTCTTTAACATAAGACTAAAAAAATAAAAACATAAGACTTTAACGTAAGACTAAAAAATAAAAACATAGGAAAGAAACATGGTTTTGACAATGATTTTTTAAAATATGAACTAGTAAGTATACCCAACAAAAAATAGAATAAAAATGTCAATCCATCAAATTAAAAAGATCACATGCAGAAAAGGAAACTATTAACACAATGAAGATACAACTTATGAAATGACAGAAAGTATTTGTAAATCATATGCCTGACAAAAATTAATATCTAAACTATAAGGAACTCAAACAACTCAATACCAAAATATCAGATTACCTAATTTAAAAACTCATGAAAGACATTTCTGAAAGAGAAATATATTAATGGGTACATGAAAATGTTCAGCTTCTTAAATCAGGGAAATCCAAATTAAAACTATAAGGAGAACCACTATACTTCTAGTAGAAAATTACCAAAAAGACAAAAATGTGTTGAGTAGATGTGGAGAAAAGGAAAACCTTGTGTATATCATTGGTGGGAATATAAATTCATATAAATACCATGGAAGGTAATATAGGATTCATCAAAACATTAAAAATGGATCCATCGTATGATTCACCAACCTTGCTTTTAGGTATATACCCCAATAAAAGCAATTCGGTATGTCAAAGTGATATCTGCACCCTCATGTTTGTTTTAACATTATTTGTGTTAGTCAAGACATGATGGATGAATGGATAAATAACATGTGCTATTTATATACAATGAAATTTTATTCTGTCTTACAGAAAAGAAAATTCTGTCATTTGTGACAGCGTGAATGAACCTGGGTGAGGTATTCTAAGTACAATAAGCAAGCACGGAAAGACAATTAATTACTGTGTGATCTCACCTATGTGTAGAATAACATCTGGTTTCTGGAAGCAGTGAGCAGAATGGTGGTTGCTGTGAGTGGACTGGGATGGTGAAATGATGGTGAAAGGATACAAAGTTTCAAGATGAGTAAGTTGTGAAGATCCACAGTCCAGCATGGTGACCGTGGCTAAAGAGAATGTGATATACTTGTAATTTGTTGAGAGTAGACTTCACATGTTCTCATTACAACAGTAAAAATCAGTGATGGTGGTACTTTAATTAACTTTTTAAGCAAATTCACTATGTATTCATAGAACAAAACAATACCTGTACACTATAAATATATAAAATCTGTATTTGTATATGCTTAATGTTGCTAGGAAAATAAAATATATTCATTTAATAATGTTGTTGATAATAATGTCTTATTTACAATGTGTGATATTGTTAATTTTTCCTGACTCTCCGTTTTATTTTTATTTTTTTATTTAAGAGAAAAAAGACACATATAAGAAAGACAAAAAGCAGAAGAGACAAACAAACGACAACAGCAAATCCACAACAGTAACATTATAGGTTTACAAAACAAGATGATAGGAACTTGACAATGGTTGTAATATTGCATATGGTTACCTTCAACACAGTTGTTTACATTAACAGATACAGACCTGTAAAATTGATCTAATCATATGAGTATTAACCGATCTATCTCAATAACTAATACATTCAGCAGTATAGTCATTTTAGTTATCTTACATATACATATATACAGATTTATGTCTTTTTCCTTTTCCCTTCCTTCTTTCCTCCTCCTTTTCTCTTTCCCAATTACTTTTGCTCTTTGAGCAGTTCTTTACTCTTACACAGTATTTATTGTAGATTTTATATCATATATACTTTTTCAGGTTCTTACACTAGGGAGGCAACATGGTATTTACACATGTCGGTTTGATTTGTCTCACTTATGAGTATGGTCGGGAGTTTGGCCCAGAGGCTTAAGCGCCTCCCTGACTCACCGTTTTATGATTGCTATTACTGAAGGTTTTCAGTTTTGGTAGTGTTTCAGAAAATTTTTGTTTTTTGATTTGTTGAGATTATTTTGTTTGTATTGTACTTAACTGTTCCTATATGTTTTGTTACTTCTTTCTTTTTACCTTTGTTGTGTTTAATTTTATTTTTTTTGATTACTTAAAATGGTGCTTAAATTATTTATTTTTTGACATTTCTTCTTGTTGCATGTATTCAGTTAAAGTTACACTCCACCTGGGAGGGGGGTCAGAAGAAGGAAGGGGAAGGGAGAGTGCTCAGGAACAAGAGAAGGAGGGGGGTTGATCAAGGACTGATCAATGCATGTATGGAAATGCTTTGGTCAAATCCATTAATTCATACAACTAATATGCTGATACAGACATAGGTCATGTAATGACTGCTATGCCTTGTGTCTAGATGTTCCCCCAAAGCCTCATGTGTTCATGGGTAGGGCTTTTCCAGAAGTGACTTAATCTAAAGTGTGTGATGCTGGGATCAAAAGTGTGTAACACTAAATTAGTCCACTCATTGGTTTGCTATAGGATTAAGGATGCCCCACCCTGGGTGTGAGTGCTATCTTCTGTAAGGGTGGGTAAATTGGATAAATTACAAGAGATATAAAGAAGTTTTGTACTGGTCACTTGTTGCTTGTTGTTCAGTGCTTGCTGCTTGCTGTCTTCTGCCTGCTCTGCTTTGACATGGACTATTTATCCTCTGCAATGCCCCTCTGTGATGCCCCTCTGCCATGTTGGAGGACTGGAAATTTGGTTGTTAAATAAGTTGCAATAATAAAAATAAAAGTATATTCTTGGTGGAGCTATAGTTGAATCATACTAGTCTTTATAGAAGAACTACTTTCTCTATATGTCATATGTAAATGTCTACCATCCATGAGATATACAGAGAAATATTGGTTTCTATACATAGAAATCTGACTACTATAAAGTAAATACAGTCCATCTAAAGAGTTTTGGATTGGAATACTCAGAAAATGAAGGGCAATGAAAGGACAAATGAGCTAATACGTAAAAATCTAAATCAAGAAACGTTTTGAAATGGAAAGTTGAGGATTTATTAGAACTAGAGAAATGATGTTATAGATAGCAAGAAGAGGTAGATAGATGATAGACAGAAAGACAGATTGATGCCCAGTATTTAAAAGAAGCTTTTAGAATTTTTATTTGAAAATGGAAAATCAAACGTATTTTGTCAACATTAGTAAAGAAATAGAAAATTTGAAAAAAGCAAGAGAACAGTGATAAACTCTTGCTCCACTGCTTCAGTAGAAGAGAATGATACTGAGAAAAAAAATTCCCCAGAGTCTATTAACTAAATTCTATCAAGGTTTCCATCCCAGGGGAAGCAGGGCCACAAGAAAAATATAAATAACTTCTATTCAGCATAGTGAATGGTGTGCCCAAAGAACACGCCAAGGAATATTTCTTACAAGCTTAGGTAAGTTTTATTATGAATAGTCTTCGAGAAGTTACAAGAAGGATAGGGAAAAACTTCTCTCAAGCTAGTGTGGAGAGATGGAGGAAAGATGAAAGTATGAAAGTGAGATGAGAAGATGCATATTCGCACAGCCTCCTGAGGGTACACTTTGTACCCGTGTTTGCTTCTACCGATGGCTGTGCAATAGCTCATGTGTAAAACTAAAGGGACAAAGCTGATGATGATTTAAATCAATATACCTCATATTGATTTAGTTTTTGTTTGTTACCCTGCATTACATGTACACATGAGTGAATAACAAGAGAGCAAGGATTAACTTCTATATTTTCAAGAATCTTACCAGATAAGCATAAATGATCCAAAAAATGTTTTTGAATTAATAACTTTGTGAATAAATGAATATTTAGGCTGGAGGAATAGACATTTTTGAAAACAAGACTCAAAGCTAGAGTGACAAAGCATCTGAGAAAGGGAAAAAGGCTTCATGATAGCAGAATGATCATGGGACTGCATGAATAGCTGTAGACAAGAAAAGGGTATACACTGGTTTTTATTCTTACACTTATCATTTCTAGATCATGTGAGTATGTGGGAGAATGAGGGAAGGCAAAGGAAAAGGGTAATATAAGAAGGTGATGTATTGATGGAATAGCTGCTGGATGGCTAGATGCAATCCCATGTAACACATAGAGTTAGAGAGTCAAAATGAGGGGCTGGAGTCCAATCTTACTTTTGAACCAAAGTAGATTAGAAGATGTATTAGTATATGTTGAGATCAGCGTACATTTACAGTATGATTCAGTAATTGTTTGCTTTGATCAATGTTTTTACATTTGGAAATGATATTGTTCCAAAGAGAAGGGAAGTACTAATTTTATGACTCTCCTGAAAAATCTGTTGAAATTAAATGGGATAAGTTGATTTATATTTTATTTTCTGTTTCCTACAGTGATCAAAATATTGCAGTAACTTAGCACCCAGGATAAACAGATAGCTCACTTGATCTGGATAATTTGTCACAATTTATGCATTGGAAAATCAAGTTATCCTAACATCATGTATCTAGAGTCAGTAGTTAATATTTTATCCTAATTTTACAGATCATAAAAACAAAGTTGTAAGGACAGATGGCAAAATATGGAAGCATATCAAAATGACACCGGCTCAGCTGGGGTTTCAGACTTCCTCCTGAACTGCTTTGTCAGGTCCCCACACTGGCGACTCTGGCTGTCCCTGCCCCTCAGCCTCCTCTTCCTCCTGGCCATGGGGGCCAACGCTGTTCTTCTGATCACCATCCGGATGGAGGCCTCTCTGCACGAGCCCATGTACTACCTGCTCAGTCTCCTCTCCCTGCTGGACATCGTGCTCTGCCTCTCTGTCATCCCCAAGGTCCTGGCCATCTTCTGGTTTGACAACAAATCCATCAGCTTCTCCGCCTGCTTCCTTCAGATGTTCATCATGAACAGCTTCCTAGCCATGGAGTCCTGCACCTTCCTGGTCATGGCCTATGATCGCTATGTGGCCATCTGTCACCCTCTACGATACTCTTCCATCATCAATGACCAATTTGTAATTAAGGCTGCCATTTTTATTCTGATGAGGAATATCATTTTTCCTATGCCCATCCCCATTCTTTCAGCACGACTCCATTACTGTGGGAAAAATGTCATCGAGAACTGCATCTGTGCCAATATGTCTGTCTCCAAGCTCTCCTGTGATGATGTTACTCTCAACCGCCTTTACCAGTTTGCCACAGGCTGGACTTTGCTAGGCTCTGACCTCATCCTCATCTTCCTCTCTTACACCCTCATACTGAGAGCTGTGCTGAGACTCAAGGCAGTGGGTGCTGTGGCCAAAGCCCTAAGTACATGTGGCTCCCACTTCATCCTTATTCTCTTCTTTAACACCATCCTTCTGGTTCTTGTCCTCACTCATGTGGCTAAGAAGAAAGTGTCTCCTGATGTTCCAGTCTTGCTCAATGTCCTCCACCATGTCATCCCTGCCGCCCTCAACCCCATTGTTTATGGGGTGAGAACCCAGGAGATCAAGCAAGGAATCCAGAGGTTATTGAAGAAAGCATGGTCCTAAGGGCAACTGCAGTGCTACTACCCTAATATGGATCCTTTATTAGTCAGTTTGGCAATTGGCCTGGAACTCATCGCTCAGAGATAAAATTTCAAGGAGAAAAGTAAGTGCTAATTCTAAAATAAGTTTCAGACTCTATTCTTCAAACATCAACATGCTTTCAAAAAATATCTAATGTCTCTGTGACATTTTTCAAGATTTATTATTCTGATTTTCTCTACAGTATAAGAACTGCAATATGAATACATCCAGACTATGAGAATGAATTCAAAGTGAAACAGCTAATAATGAATGTACATGCTCCGTACACTTAATTTTTAAAATATAATTTTCGATATGAGTGGCTTTGATATTTATTGTTTTTGCAGATATCATTATTATTACTGAACAGAATATGTATATAGTTATGAAAAATCCACAGCATCTTAAATGGCAGCCAGAGTCTGTATGTTTTCTTTGCTTGCCTACTGTTATAACACATTTCTTTGCCTCTATTTATTTTTATTTTAAAGAGAATAAAAAAACAATGGAAATAAAAATGATAGAGAATTTCAAAACAAGATGATAGGAAATTAGCACTATAGTTATTATATTGCATATTGTCATATTCAAAATAGTTACTCAGATTACCAGATATATGCATACAAATTTGATCAAACAATATATGCGTTAACTATTCCTTTCAATTAACTAAGAGTTAGTAATACAATTATCTTTAGCTATCTTGTGTGTGTATATATATATATATATATATATATATATATATATATATATATGTTTTCCCTTCAGTCTTCTCTCCTTTCCCCCATCCAATTCTTTCCTTTTGAGTAGTTTCTTTCCCTTTCACAAAATCTATTTTAGCTTTTGGACCTTATTTACTCTTTCAGTTTCTTAAACTAGGGACACAATAAAATGTTTATACATGAAAGTCTGATTTATTTCACTTAAGAGTATGGTCTCAAGTTCCATCCATTTACCTATAAAAGCCTCGAATTTATCTTTATAGCTGAGTAGTATTCCATTGTATAATAATACTGCATCTCTTTTTTTCATTCCTTGGTTAATGAGCATTTGGGTTGTAGTTGTTTCTGCATCTTCTAATCTGTTCCACTGAATTTCCAGCACGGTTTTTTTGGTTTGTTTGTTTGGTTTTTTTTCTTTTTTTTTCTTTTTTTTTTTTTTGTTTTGGTTTGTTTTTTTTGCTAGTGACATGCTGTTTTTATCGCAGTAGCATTATAGTATAATTTCAGATCAGGGATTGTGATGCCTCCTGCATTGGTTTTTTTTTTTCCTGGAATTGCTTTTGTTATTCTAGTTCTCTTCTGGTTCCAAATGAATTTGAGTAATGTTTTCTCTAGTTTTGTGAGATATACTAATGGTATTTTGATCGGAATTCCATTAAATCTGTATAACAATTTTGGGAGTATGGTCACTTTCACTATGTTGGTCATTCTGATACATGAGCAAGGGATATCTTTCCATTTTCTGATATCTTCTTCAATCTCCTTTTTCAGAGTACTATAATTTTCTATGTACAGAACTTTGACATCCTTTGTTAGACTGATTCCTGAGTAATTCCTTTTTTTTGGATGATATTGTAAAGGGTGCTGTTTCCCTAATTTCTCTCTCAGTGAGATTTTTTTCTGTACGGGAATGCTACTGATTTTTGAATGTTGAGTGTTGACTTTGTATCTAACTATGCTACTGAATTTGATTACTAAATTGTGAAGAATTTTGATGGAGTTTTTGGAATCTTCCATGTAGAATATCATGTCATCTGTGAATAATGATAATTTAACTTCTTTTCTTATCTTTATTCGTATATTTTCTCTTGTCTACTTGCTCTGGCTACTGTTTACAGAATTATATCAAATAATGGTGATAGTAGACATTCTGTTCTTGTTTTTGATTTTAGACCAAAAGCTTTCAGTGATTGTCCATTTAGTATGACGTTGGATGTTGGCGTGTCATAGATGGCTTTAATCAGATTCAGGTAAAAATCATCTATTCTTATTTTATTCAGGGTTTTTATCATGAATAACCATTTGATTTTGTCAAAAGATTTTTCTGCATCTATTGAGATGGTCATGTGATTTTTGTCTTTGGTGCTATTGATATGGCATATTACATTTATTGATTTTCATATGTTGATCCATCCCTGCATTCCTGGGATGAATCCCATTTGGTCATGGTATATAATCTTATTGATGGTTTGTTGCACTCTGTTTGCTAGTATTTTATTGAGAATTTTTACATCTGTGTTCATTAGTGAGATTGGCCTGTAGTTCTCATTTTAGACTGGGTCTTCCTCTGTTTTTTTTTTTTTTTTTTTTCCTAATCAGGGTAATACTTGCCTCCAGGAATGAGTTAGGGTATGTTGTTTCCCTTTCAATTTCATTGAAGGGTTTGAGGACTATTGGTATTAAATCTTCTCTAAATTTCTTGTAGAATTCAGCAGTGAGTTCATCAAGACCTGGACTTCTTTGTTGGTAAATGTTTAAATATTCAATCCTATTAGCTGATATTTTGTTGTTCACTACATTTATATCTTCTTGATTCAGCCTTGGTAATTCATTCATATCTAGGAATCTGTCTATTTCTTCTGCATATTCCATCCACTGAGAGTAAAGATTTTTGAAGTAAGTATTGATGATCTTCTGAATTTCCACAAACTTTGTAGTGATTTCACTCTTTTGATTCCTTAATGTGTGAAATGGAGACTATTCTTTACTTTTCATGATAAGGTTGGGTAAGGGTTTTCAGTTGTGTTTATTGTTTTGAAGAATCAATTCTGTGATTCCTTAATTCTTCGTATGGTTTTCTTAATTTGAATTATGCTAATTTCTGATCCAATTTTTAGGATAGCCTCCCTTGTGTGGGCTTTGGGCCTGACTTGCTATTCTTTTTCTAGAAGCTTGAAGTACAGTATTAGGTTGTTTGTTTGTGCTTGTTCTGTTTTTCTTAATGTGAGAATTTGCCACCATAAGTATCCTTCTTAGAACTGATTTCGTTGCATCCCACAGGTTCCAGTATGTTTTATTTGTGCTTTTGTTTAATTTAAATATTGTCTAATTTTTTCTTTAATTTTATCTGTTATCCATTTGTTAGTCAGGAGGGCTTTACTTTATTTCCATGTGTTTATGGAGTTTTTTTTCAGTTTCTTTTGCCATTAAATTTTAATTTCTTTGTACTATGATCAGATAGTATGCATGCAATAACTTCAGTTCTTTTGCATTTACTTAAGCATGTTCTATGGTCTAGTATATAGTCTATTTTAGAGAACAATTGATGTGCAGCTGAGAAGAATGTTTATTCTTATGTTGTTAGTTGGAGCACTCTGTAAACATCTACTGAGTCCATTTGTTCACATTTGGTTCAGTTCTGATATTTCTTTGCTGACTTTTTGTCTAGTTGATCTATCTCTTTGCTACAATGGAGTATTAAGGTCCCCTGTTACAATTGTGCTACTGCTTATTTGATTTTTCATGTCTATTAATATTTGTCTTGGAGAACTATGAGCCTTCTGTGGACCCTCCATGTTGTTGAGAGAGGCCGCAACCACAAGCAAGCCCGCCTGCCCACCTGGTGAGTCTGGGCGGCCGTGTGGCACCCAGGGGAAGAACTATGTGCCTTCTGTGGACCCTCCATGTCGGGACAAGAGGCCGCAACCACAAGCAAGCCCGCCTGCCCCCCTGGTGAGTCTGCGTGACCTTGTGGAGCCCAGGGGGAGAACTATGTGCCTTCTGTGGACCCTCCATGTTGGGGCGAGAGGCCGCAACCACAAGCAGGCCCGACTGCCCCCCTGGTGAGTCTGCGTGACCAGGCGAACTCCAGGAGGAGAGAAAGAGTTGGGTCCCATAGGGCTGCCGGTGCATGGGCTATGAGTCAAGGACTTCCCGCCCCACCCTCCGCCGAGCATCCTGCTTGCTCAGAGGACCTGCTGGGTTCATAGCAACTGGGTTACGAGTGCTTGTATTGCTGGATTGTTTTGCAGGCCTGGTGCCCACAGTCTCAACATCTCTTGGGTAGATGACATTTTCTAGTGTAGCAAATAGGTGGGATTGTCCTCTGTCTTGTCTTTGAGCCCCAATATTATTGTCATTGTTTTGCTTAATTTTGTTTAATTTTCATTTCCTTTTTTTTTTTCTTCATTTGACATCCTGTTTTCATTGGTTTTACTGTGTTTTGTTTTTGGTTTGTTTTTGCTATACCTGATGGAATGGTCAACTATTCTGAAAGTAACTAGATATAATATAGTAGCTATTGTTTTCATAGTATCTCTCTCTGAAGTTCTATGCCCGTTCTACTGCTTTGTTTTGATTGTTCTGTTATCTTTTGTTGCATTTCACTATCTTTGAAATAAAAATTCAAAAAAAAATTCAAAAAAAATATTTGTCTTATATGGTTAGGTTCACCATATTTTGTGCATACATATTTATGATTGTTATCTCTTGAAATTTTCCCCTAACAAGTATGTAGTGACCTTCTTTATCTCTTTTGATCATTCTTGGTTTGAAATTCACATTTTCTGCAAACAGTATAGCAACCCCTGTTTTTTTCTTGGTTCTTTTTGCATGGAGTATTGTTTTTCATCTTTTAACTTTCAGCCTATGCATTTCTTTTTGAGTGAAATGTGTTTATGATGTGCAGAATATTGTTGGATCTAGTTTCTTGATCCCTTCTGTTAGTCTATGTCTTTTGGTTGGTAAATTGAAGCCATTTACATTGATGGTTATAACTGATACGCATTGGCTTGTCTTTTTCCTGTTATCTTCCTGATGTGGGTTCCCTGTTTTTCCCCTCTGTTTAATTGCTTACCCTTCCTGGTGGTTTCTTTCCATCATTGCTCTTGGAATCATGATCATTTTTGTCTCTGTCCAAAATATCTTTCAGTACTCTGTAGGGTTGGTTTGGTGATCATGAACTTCTTCAGTTGTTCTTTGTCATGGCAGTACCTTATTTCTCCATTAATTTTGAAAAATAATTTTGGCAGGTACATCAATCTGGGTTGGAAGTTGTTTTCTTTCAGGACTTGAAATACCTCACTCCAATCTCTTCTTGATTTGAGGGATTATGTTAAGTCTACCATGATTCTGATAGACTTTGCTTTATAGGTGATCTGTTTCTTTTCTCTAACAGATTTTAATATTCTGTTCTTTAGCTGAATTTCTGGGATCTTGATTACTATATGTCTGGGTATAGTTTTATTTTGATTATAGCTAATTGGAGTTCTATGGGCTTCACTTACCTATATGTCAGATCCTTTCCCCATGTTTGGGAATTTTCTGCTATTATTTATGCAAATAGCTTTTACGTCATTTGTATTGGCTCCTTCTTCTTCATTGACACCAATTATTCTTACCTTATTTTTCTTTGCACCATTTTGCAACTGTTAAATTATTTCCTGATCTTTTGTTATTTTCAAGGAATCTTTCCTTTTATGACTGCTAGCCAAGTTGTTATCTTCAAGTCTGAAATTCTGTCTTCAGTTTTGTGCAAGCAGTTTTTCCAGCTTTCAATGGAACTTTTTATTTCCTGGATATCTGTTTGAATCCATTTCATGCATTCTATTTCTTTCCTATATTGATTATTCACATTTTCTATCCTCTTCCTATCATCATCTACTATTTTATCTATCTCTACATTTGCTGAGCAATTCCTTTATAAATGTTGACGTTTCTTTTTTTAGCTGAGAGATTATTTCTGTTCTGACTTGCTCTATAGTCTAATAGATTTGTTTCTTTAGTTCAGTTACTATCATGTCAGAAATGTCAGGAGTGTGTCTTCCATTTTCCTCTATCTGGTCTCCTGGACTTGTTCTGGGTGGACTGGGAGTCTAAGGTGTCATTTTTGTTCTGTGTCTTGTCATTTTCTATTTCAAGCATTTTAATTTTGTTTTCTGTGTTTATCCCTATAAGTTGTTGTGGTAGGTAGCTTTATCACTAATATCAAGGCCTCTCGAGTCAAGGGTTGTTCTTCAGGATGTCTTCTGTGTGTCGGAAGTTCTTGGTTTGTGTCTGTCCCAAGACCCTTATTCAACATAGTTCGGGAAGCATTATCCAAAGCAATTAGACAAGAGAGAGAAATAAAAGGAATAAAGATAGGAAGAAGTTAAATTATTATTTGCAGATGATATGATACTTTACATAGAGAATCCCAAAAACTCCACCAAAAGATTTCTAAATTTAATAACCAATTTCAGTAGCATAGCAGGATACAAAATCAACACTCAGAAATCAATAGCATTCCTATACACAAACAATAAGCTCACTGAGAGAGAACTTAGGGAAACCACAACCTTCACTGTAGCATCCTAAGAAATGAAATGCTTAGGAATCAATCTAACAAAGGAAGTAAAAGATCTATAGATGGAAAATTACACTACTCTGAAAAAGATCAAAGGATATTAGGAAATGGAAAGACATCCTTTGCTCATTGATGGAAAGAACCAACATTGTGAAAATGGCCATACTCCCAAAACTGTTATATAGATTTAATGCAGTCTTGATCAAAATATCGTTATCATAGCTCACAAAACTAGAAAAAACATTTGTAAAATTCATTTGGAAACAAAAGATACCTACAACAGCAAAGGAAATCATGGAGAACAAGGACAATGCAGGAGTTATCACAATCCCTGACTTGAAATTATACTAGAAAGCTACTAAGATAAAATGAGTATTGTACTGGAGAAAATAAAAGCAGACCCAAGGATCAGTGGAACAGATTGCAAGATGAAGACACACTCAGCCACCTTATCTTCAACAAAGGGGCCAACCATGTTCACTGGAAGAATGATAACCTCTTTAATAAATGGTGTTGGAAAAACCAGCTTTCCACATGCCAAAGACTAAAATTAGACCCATGTCTAATACCGGGCACTAAACCAAAGTCAAAAAGGATTGAAGTTATAAATATTAAAACAGAAACTCTAAATGTACTAGAAGAGAACACAGGTAGAAATCTAGAAGACATAGGGGTATGCGGAAAGTTCATGAACAAAACTCAAGCTACATGGGAAGTACTTCAAAGAATCAACAACTTGGGTCTCATCTTACTAAAAACATTTTTAACATCAAGAGAAATCCCCAACAGGGTGAAAAAACCCAAAGAGTGGAAAACATTTTGGCCAATTGTCCCTCAGTCAAAGGACTTCTATCTAGAACATATGAAGAACTGAAAAAACTCAGGCCCCAAAATTCAAAGATCCAATCCAAAAATAGGCATTTGAGATGAATACCCACTTCTCAGATGAAGAAATACAAATGGCAAATAAACATATGACAAACTGTTCAACATCATTGGTCATCCAAGAAATGTAAATGAAAACAACACTGAGATACCATCTCAGCCCAGAAAGAAGAAATCAACCAATAAAGAAGAAATCAACCAATGATAAAGGCTGGTGGGGTTGTGAGTAAAAAGGGACCTGTCTCCACTGTCAGTGGGAGGGTAGGCTGGTACAACCACTGTGAAAATCAGTGTGGTGATTCTTCCAAAAACTAGGATTGGTGATCCCATTTGACCCAGCTGTTTACCTTCTGGGTAATCACCCAAAAGAGTTAAAAACATCATACCACAGCGATGTATGTGCACCCATGTTTACAGAAGCACGTTACAATACTTTAACCTTGGAAACAACACAAATGCCCATCAAATGAGGAATGGATAGAAAAGATGTAATATTTTTATACAATGAAGTACTACTGAGCTATAAAGAAAAATAAACTCAAGACTCTGATAGGTAAATGGTTGGAACTAGAGATCATACTCCAGCTAAATAAATCATATTTATGGGTGTAAACATTGTATTGTCTCCCTACTACAAGAAACCAAAAGAGTAAATAAGATGCAAAATGTACAATAAATATTGTGAAAGGGGAAGAGACTGATTAAAAGGAAAGACAAACTGGAATTGGGGAAAGAAGAAAAAAAGGAAGGGAAATATATATATATATATACACACACACACACAAGGTATATACAATATATATATACACATTATATGCAATATGTTTACTATATACATGTATTATGTATATATACAAGATACCTAAGATAATTATGTTACTAATTTATTTCAATTAATTTATTGAAGAGAAAGATTTGTGCCTATATTGTTTGACCAATTTTTCATGCCTATATCTGGTGATCTGAGCAACTACTTTAAAGATAACAATATGCAATATATTAACCATTGCTAAGCCCCTGTTAGCTTGTTTTGAATTTCTGTATCATTGCTTTTATCTTTTTTCTCTTTAAAATAAATAAAAAATTGTAAATAAAAGAGACGCATAATGCTGCTGAGTGCTGCCCCACAGAAAGTCAGTCTCATAAAGAACCACTGCATTATGTTCCTTTCCACCTTACTCACTGGATCTGGCACCATGTGACTCTGAGTCTTCTCCAAAGTCCAAGTACCATGAAAGCTCTGCTTGTCCAATTTGTGACCTTAGGCAAACATGACAGCACAGTCAGTCAGGAAGGACTTCCAGGACTGTTTCCAAAAGTGGCAGGAATGATGTGATAAATGTTTTTGAAGTGAAGGGAAGTATTTTGAGGGGCAATAAGGTGAAATATCTTTTAGTGTAAGAATTTTTTAAAATTTAAATATTCACAGTATTTTTCATTCACCCTTGGTATTTGTGTGTTTGAAATAAATGATATAAAATTGACTGTGTCCCCTATATATGAACAGTTTGTTCCTCTTCTTCATCGTACACATTAGTGTATGAAGATTCCAAGCATGGCCAACTTCAGAAATATTCCTGTTCTTCCTATGTCTCCTTAGATCTCCAGTAACACTTCTTAGCCTCACGCCCTATATCTGAAGGGCCTCTCTTTCATAGACCCAACCTCTTGTGAGAGACATCTTAGTGCACTGCCTTCACTTTCTCTTCTTTTTAGTCTATATCTAACTAGTGTTCCATTGCTACACTGAAATTATCTTTTCCAATGTCCCCTATATTTAAAATATCCACTGTATTTTTATTTTAAGATAGATAATTTTTTTCCTGGAAGGCCTACACTTACAGGTAACTAAATTTATTCTTAAATTATGCCAGAAACCTATTGTAAAGGAACAGCAATTAAGACAGTGTAGTTTTGGTGCAAACATAGAAATCAGTCCAATGGAACAGTGTAGCACTCAGAAAGATTCACAGGCACATTTTTACCTGAATTATGATGTAGATATAACTGTGAGACAGTGAGCTATGATGTTATTTTCAAATCAATATATTGAGTGAACTGGAGATTCATGTGAAAAGAATGAATCTTGATGTTTATATCCTACAATAAAAATTCTTTACAAGTGGATTGCGGATGTAAGCAAAATGATAAAACAACATAGTATTCAAAAAAAAAAGGAATATTTTCATGATTTTTAGGAAAGAGTCTAAAATAGAACACAAGCATATATGGTTGTTTCCTGCATACATGCTAGTAATATTGTAAACATCTTAGTCAATGTACTTTCAACTAAGAATTTTCATCAAATTTAGTATTTACAGAGAAAATGAGCAAACCAAATGACTTGCACACATGATAAAACTGGAATTGTCATTCTTTGATGGTAGGAAGCTACATTGGTGAAGTCATTTTTGAGAACTGACAGCATGGCCAAAAAACTAAACATATGTATAACATAGGGCCCAAAAGTTTCACTTCGAGATATATATCATTGGAAACATTACATACATTTACCTGAAGATACATGCATCAATCATCACAGAAGGATGCTATATAACAACTGATAATTAACATGGCAGAAATATATGTTAACAGTAGAATGTATAATGTATTTATACAGTGAGATTTTAAACACCAGTGAGAATGAAAAAAAAAGTGTAACTGCAAAAATCATATAGAATGAAGTGACCCAAATAAATAATACTTTGCTATATGTAACACATAAACATTGTTTATTTTATTGTACTTATCTAAAGTTCAAGAATACAAAGGATAGATTGTCAAACCAGGTTGAAACTAATATATAAAAGTCTCTACTTGATTCAAAGGATAAAGAAAATAAGAATGTTTTCTTTTTAAAATAAAACACTCTTAGGGACCGGGAGTTCAGCTCAGTGGCTTAAGCGCCTGCCTGGCAGGCTGCAAGGTTGTGAGTTTGCTCCCCAGTACCGCAAAAACAAACAAACAAACAAACACATAAATTAAAAAAACCAATACTGTTATTGTGTAAACTTTCAAACAATGTAGAAGAAAAAAAGAATGCTTCCTTTTTTTCTGTAACTTCTCTCCAATTTTACCACCTTTTCCAGAATTATCTATGGCAAACAATTTTATGTGTCTCTTCCACACTTAAAAAAAATAATGCTATGTGATTGCAGTAAAAATATGTCACACGCGCCCTACTCTTTTAACATTTTTTAGCACACAAAATGTTAATAATAGGTACAGTGCTATACAACAAACCTCTAGAGTTTAAATGCATATGTCTTGCCTTCCTAAATTTAAGACCTTCATTGTAAAACTTCTTATGTTTCTCTCACCTGAGCCCCTAGAAATCCTCATTTCACTCTTTGGTTCTGTTAATTTGATTACTTTAGATGCCAAATATAAGTGGATTCACGTAGTATTTGTCTTTCTGTGACCAGAATTCTGAAACAAATTCTGAGACCAGAAATCGTTCCATTTGACCCAGCTATTCCTCTCCTTGGAATCTTCCAGAAAACATTAAAAGCATCATACCACAGTGATATATGCACACTTGTGTTTATAGCAGCACAATCTATAATAGCTAAATCTTGGAAATAGTCCAAATGCCCATCTACACATGAATGGATAAAAATGCGCTATTTTTATACAATGGAGTACTGCTGTGCCACAAAGAAGGATAAACGAGGCATTTATAGGTAAATGAAGGTACCTTGAGACTATACTCATACGTGAAATAATTCAGACACACATGTTTAAGTATCATATTGTTTCTGTGGTGTGAGAAACCAAAAGTGTAAGTAAGAACCAAAATGTGTAACAGATGCTGGAAAATGGGAAGAAAATACTTAATAATTTTTATACAGAAATTGAGGGAAAAAACTGAGTTCAAATTTTTGTTTGATAAAACCGTCACGGTTCCTGTTACTAGCCAGGGGGACACCTTTTTTGATGATATTGTTTTGTCTCCATTCGGACATGTCGTGGACAGGTATTGTTTTTGTTTCCTTCTGTGGTCATGGATACAAAGTGACCGTGTCGATATTTTGTGTATTTGTTAATGACATCATCACCTTCAAGATGGTAAAGCCAGACAACCGTTAAAATGCCTTTTCCCCCTTTACAAAAAGAATTCATATTTATGATTCTATACTTATTCAGACTAGGCACATTATATTTTTGAGAAGTCCTCAAATAAAATGCGTCAATTTTATTTTGCCATTTTTCCTGTGTCATCTTCGAACTCCATTCTGAAGGAATTTGAGTTAGAAAGTCTAGAAAACTTACTAGTTCTCTGAATTTCTGTAATTATAAATTAAAAATTATTTGTGTATTTGTAAGTGGTTAGTATTACCTATTCAACCAGTCCAGAGCTTCTTGGAGGAAGAAAATGTATCTGAGCACACAGTTTCAAGTAGACACTTCATGAGTTACCTGATTGCAGTAATCACAAGTGTTTGACAGTTTACTTGATATTACTGATGGAGTAAATGGTACCTGCTAAAAAAAAAGTGGCATTGTCATTACAGAATATGACAGCTCTGGGTAACACAATGGAGAGTTACAGGTTGATTCTAATACTATCCTTGTGGGACTAGTGGTAATAGAGTATTAGAAAATGAGAGGTTAGAAAATGAGAAAGTCTTGCAAGTTGGGGACTTGGGGGAGAAACCTGAAATTTCCAAGGGCTTCCTTTGCACAAGTGCTTCTTCTGCCTGCAAGCCTGGGGTGAGAATTTGTGGATTCTTTGTCTTGTATGTTCTTGACCTATGGATTCCCAAAGGAACCACTATTCCTGCTCAGAGAGAGAATCTTCAGTCTTACTATAAACTTTTCTCCTTGAACCTCAGTTTGGAGGTGAGGCATTCTTGGAGTGGTTATTAACCAGGATTGCATATTCTTTCAATATTGCCTATATCTGAGGTGAGTTGGATACATGTTGATCATGTACTTCAAGAAGATTTATAGTTATGTCTATTGATTTAATCTTTTCATTAAACTTGTGTGTAATACAGATATTAATTTGAAGGTGATCAATTAAAATATTTTCAGGCTTATCAATAATAGAATTTCACCAGACTTGTGCCGCTGGCATAGCTGGTAGGCTGAACTTGCAGACAGAACCAGGGTCAGGCCAGCGTCACTCGGGGTACCCCGCCTAGCTCCCTGGAATGGGGAGGCCTTGGCACCCACCGAGTTAAGGCAGAGTCTCCACCCACATGCCCCAGGAGGCCGCTCTCCCTTGGGGCATGCAGAGCCAGCCCACCGGGTCCCGCAATTCAGCGCGACCCAAAAATCAGCATGAACCTCAGGGGAACGTCCAGCCAGCCTCACAGGACACAGAGCTACATAGATTCCAGAAGAAAATGACAAAACGAAAGACTGAGAGGCAGTCTCAGTCCCCCAGACCACAAAGAACAAACCCAAGAGATACTGAAATGGAAGACAGTGGGAGTCACACAAATAGACATTCTGAAATGATAGAAAATGCAATAAAGAAACAGCTTGATGAAGCTATAGAGAAATTCAAATCAGAAATATTCTCTCAGCTAAAAAATGAAATGAGAATCATTATTAAAGAAATGTGTGTATCTAAAGAAGAGCAAGATAAGAAATAGAAGAACTTAAGAAAATGATCGAAACCTTGAATGAACAATATAAGACACAAACAGAATGCATGAAACAGATGCAAAGGGAAATGCAGGAAATGAAAAACTCTATGGAAAGTTTGAAAAACCGCTTAAATGAAGCTGAAGACAGAATCTCAGATCTTGAAGACAGCATGGGAGACCATAGCCATGAAAGAAAAGATCTCCTAAAAATAGTAAGGAACCAAGAAACAACAATTCAACAGCTGCAAGATGATGCCAAGAGAAATAACATAAGATTAATAGGCATAAACGAAAAAGCAGGGGTCAATACTAACGACCTGCCAAGACTATTCAGAGAAATAATAGCAGAAAACCTTCCAAACATGGGAAGAGAATCTGAAATACAGGTAACTGAGGCATACAGAACCCCAATTAACCACAACCAAAATAAATCCTCACCCAGACGTATAATAATAAGGGTATCAGATATACAGCACAAGAGCAAAATACTAAAAGTTGTCAGAGAAAAGAAACAGATCACCTATGAAGGAAAGCATATCAGAATCACGGCAGACTTCTCAACACAAACCTTTAAGTCACGAAGAGCTTGGAGTGAAGTATTTCAAATCCTGAAAGAAATTAACTTTCAACCCAGATTGATGCACCCTGCAAAACTATCCTTAAAAATTGATGGAGAAATAAGATACTTTCATAACAAAGAACAACTGACGACATTTATGGCCACCAAATCAACACTACAAAGAGTACTGAAAGACACTCTAGAAAGAGACAAAGAGAACCACAATCTTAAGAACAACAACAAAAGGAAACCACTAAGCAGAGCAAGTAATTAAACAGAAAATGTAGAAAACCAGCAACAGAAAGATATCATTACAGGGATGAGCCAGTACATATCAATTATATCAGTCAATGTAAATGGTCTCAACTCAGCAATATAAAGAAACAGACTAGCAGAGTGGGTTAAGAAACAAAATCCAACAATATGCTGTGTACAAGAAACACATCTCTCTCAAAAGGAAATTCACAGACTAAAAATCAAAGGCTGGAAAACAATACTCCATTCAATGGGAACCCAGAAAACAGCAGGGGTAGCTATTTTGTTTGCAGACAATGCAAGCTTCAAACCGAGAATGGTCAAAAGAGATAAAGAAGGTCACTACATACTCGTTAGGGGAAAACTTCAAGAGGAAGAGATTACAATCATAAATATATATGCACCGAATATGGGAGCACCCAACTATGTAAGACACTTCTTAATAGACATGAAAAAACAAATAAACAATAATACAGTTATAACAGGGGACCTTGATACCCCATTGTCACAGAGAGATAGATCAACCAAACAAAAAATCAGCAAAGAAATAGCAGAACTGAATCAAGCTTGTGAACAAATGGACCTAGTAGATGTATACCGAGTATTCCACCCATCAACATCAGAATACACATTCTTCTCAGCTGCACATGGGTCATTCTCTAAAATAAATCATATACTGGTCCACAAAACAAGCTTAAGTAAATGCAAATGAACTGAAATAATCCCATGCATATTATCTGACCACAGCGCAGTAAAATTGGAAATGAATGACAAAAAAACCTACAATAACCATATAAACACATGGAAATTAAATAATACCCTCCTAAACAGCCAATGGGCCACAGAAGAAGTTAAAGAAGAAATTAAACAATATCTACAATTGAATGAAAATGCAAATACAAATTACCGGAACCTGTGGGACACAATGAAAGCAGTCCTCAGAGGGAAATTTATAGCACTAAACTCTCATATCAGAAAAACGGAAAGAACACACATAAACAACCTAATGCTGCACCTCAAACTTCTACAAAAAGAAGAGCAAGTCAAGTCCAAAGCCCAAAGAAGGGAGGAAACTATTAAGATTAGAGCAGAAATTAATGCAATTGAAACTAAGAAAACAATACAAAGAATCAATGAATCGAAGAGTTGGTTCTTTGAAAGAGTAAATAAAATTGATAATCCCCTAGCCAACCTTATCAAGAAGAGGAAAGAAAAAATTCAGATCCATGCAATAAGAAATGAAAAGGGTGAAATCACTACAGATCCGGTGGAAATACAGAAGATCATCAACACCTACTTCGAAAACCTTTACTCACATAGATTTGATAACACAGAAGAAATGGACAGATTCCTAGAAACCTATGAATTACCAAAGCTGAATCAAGAAGATGTAAAGCTGCTGAATAACCCAATATCAGCTAATGAAATTGAAAATGTAATTAAGACCCTACCAACAAAGAAAAGCCCGGACCCTGATGGATTCACTGCTGAATTCTATAAGAAATTTAGGGAAGACGTAATGCCAACCCTCCTTAAACTCTTCAATGAAATCGAAGGGAAGCAAGTCTCCCTAACTCATTCCTGGAAACAAGTATCACCCTAATGCCAAAACCAGAGAAAGACCCAACCAAAAAAGAAAATTACAGGCCAATCTCCCTAATGAACATAGATGCAAAAATTCTCAATAAAATACTGGCAAATAGAATACAGCAAGTTATCAGAAAGATTATACACCACGATCAAGTGGGATTCATCCCAGGAATGCAGGGATGGTTCAACATATGCAAATCAATACATGTAATACACCATATCAACAGGGCCAAAGACAAGAACCACATGATCATCTCAATAGATGCAGAAAAAGCTTTTGACAAAATCGAACACCCATTCATGATCAGAACCCTACAGAAAATCAGAATAGATGGTCTCTACCTCAACCTGATAAAAGCCGTATATCATAAACCAGCAGCCAACCTCTTACTAAATGGAGAAATACTGAAAACCTTCAACCTAAATTGAGGAACAAGACAAGGATGTCCATTATCACCACTCCTATTCAATATAGTTCTGGAAATATTAGTCAGAGCAATTAGACAAGAGAAAGAAATAAAGGGATTAAGAACAGGAAAGGAAGAAGGGAAATTATCATTATTTGCAGATGATATGATACTCTACATAGAAGACCCCCAAAAATCCATTAAAAGACTTCTAGAAGTAATAACCAAATTTAGTAATGTAGCTGGATAAAAGGTGAACACTCAAAAATCAATAGCATTCCTGTACACAAACAACAAAGTCACTGAGAGAGAAATAAGGGAAACCACACCCTTCACTATAACATTCAAAAAAATGAAATACTTAGGAATCAGTCTAACAAAGGAAGTAAAAGATCTATACAGTGAAAATTACATTAATCTAAAGAAGGAAATTGGAGAAGATTTCAGAAAATGTAAAGATATTCCCTGTTCATGGATAGGAAGAACAAACATTGTGAAAATGGCCATTCTCCCAAAATTATTATACAGATTCCATGCAATCCCAATCAAAATACCACTTGCCTACCTCACAGAGCTAGAGAAAGCATTCCTAAAATTCATCTGGAGCAAGAAAAGACCTAGAGTAGCAAAGGCAATTCTGTGCAATAAAGGGAAGGCAGGAGGCATCACAATCCCCGACTTGAAACTATACTACAAAGCTACTGTAATAAAATCAGCATGGTACTGGAGTCAAAACAGACCTGAAGATTTATGGAATAGATTAGAAGATACAGCCACAACTGCAAACACACTTAGCCACCTCATCTTTGACAAAGGGGCCAAACATGTACATTGGAAGAAAGACAGCCTCTTTAACAAATGATGCTGGAAAAACTGGCTTTCTATATGCCGTAAACTAAAACTAGATCCATGCCTATGACCATGCGCTAAAATAAAGTCAAAATGGATCAAAGATCTGAATATAAAAACAGAGACACTAAACTTACTAGAAGACAGAGTAGGTAAAAACCTCAATGACATAGGAGTAGGCAGAGAGTTCATGAACAAAAATCAGATTGCACGGGAAACACTTCCAAGAATCAACACATGGGATCTCATCCTACTAAAAAGTTTTTGCATGTCAAAGGAAATCTCCAGCAGAGTGAGAAGAAAACCCACCAACTGGGAAAATATCTTAGTCAATTGTCCATCAGACAAAGGACTTCTGTCTAAAACATATAAAGAATTAAAAAAGATCAGGCCCCTAAAATTCAAGGACCCTATCCAAAAATGGGCATCTGAGATGAATACACACTTCTCAGAGAAAGAAATACAAATGGCAAATAAATATATGAAAAAATGTTCAACATCAATGGTCAT
>RJWM01017335.1:0-43384 GCA_004363535.1 Dasyprocta punctata | reverse complement strand
AAAATACAGTACCATTGGACTGGCCCAGCAGTGGGACCAGCTCCACGAGCTGGGAATGCGCATGCAGCACAATCTGGAGCAGCAGATCCAAGCCAAGTACTGAGGGTCCACAGCCAGGGCGGGGAGGGGTACAAGGGTAGCAGGAACATAACTAAGAGCTAGTGTATGGGGTACTAGATTAAAGAGCTGCTTCAGCAATTGTATACTTACCTCCAAAGCCAAATTGTCTCTCTTTACTGCCCCACAGAGGAACTATTGCTCTTTGTACTGAGGTCTATCATCAGACAAGAGAGGAGCCCCTCTCTGATTCTCTTTATCACCTGTCTGTACAAATGGTTCCTCCATCCAGTTCACAGAGTCACTTTATCATATTATGTGGTCTTTTCAGAAAGCATCCCTTTGGTAAAATTCCATTCAAAATATAATATGTAGAATGGAAAAATATTCAAAATATGGCTTAATAGACAAAAAAATCAGTTGCTAAATTTTTCCTAGATAAATTAATTATAGCAAAGCAGCTTTAGATCTCTATAGGTTTGGAGCAGTATTTTTATCTAGATCAGGAATTGGTTAACTTTTTTCTATAAAGCGCCTTATTTAAAATAATTTAGTCTTCTTGAGTCATAAGATTTATGTTGACTTTTCATTTCTGCCAACAGTGGGAAAGCAGTCATAAATAATTTGTAAGTGGCTAAGCATGGCTACTACGATAAAACAACTTGTAGATGCTAAAATTTGAATCTAATGTTTTTTTATATTTCATACAAGTCTTTTGATTATTTTCTACCATATTACACGTGTGGAAGCCATTTTTTTCTCATGAGCTGCACAGTAATAGGTGACAAGTTGGATTTGAGTCAAGGAGCACAGATTGCCAAACTCTGAACAAGATGATCAAATAGCATATTAGCTATCAACACTCTCCTGTCTTTCCCGTAGCATATCTTTTGTTATTCTACTGTTTTATCTCATGGTTAATTCATGTTTTTCCTTTCAGGGATACCGTAGGTGTAAGTGAGGACACACTAAAGGAGTTTAGCACCACCTATAAGTGAGTATAACTTCAAAGTTAACTGGTATATCATTTTCTAGGTCATTCAGAGTAAGTCTGTAAATAACTAATATTTTTTCCCCTCTGTGTGACTTGATGGCATCTTAAATCAAAATCTACATATGTGAACTAACTTTAGTTATAATATAGTATATTATATTGTAATTTGCATCATCGTATATTAATATATCAACATAATTATAATATAAGTATAATATAATTGTAATAATATAATATATTAATATGTTATAATATAACTTTATATTATATTATACTATATCAATATAATTATAATGCAGTAATATACTAATAATATATTAATATATTTTAATACAATTATATATTATATTACTAATATAGTGACAGTTATAATACAATTATATATTATTAATATAATATACTTATATATTATATTAATATAATAAAATTCCTGTGAGATTCTTAAAGTTTAAAAATGTATTTCTTTCCCACTTAGTGCTTTGTTTTTCCCTCTATCTATTATTTACAAAAAAGGAAATACAGAGATACAGACAACTCACTGCTCAGCTCTCTGACATTATTATGTTACTAAAGCTCTAGATGCTGCAATAATACTTATTCTTTTCTTTTCTAATTTGATTCTCTCTTGAGCTCAATAACATGTTTTATTCTTAGACATTTTGATGAGAATTTGACAGGACGTTTGACTCACAAAGAATTCCGGTCCTGCCTGAGAGGACTCAATTACTACTTGCCTATGGTAGAGGAAGATGAACCTGAACCCAAGTTTCAGAAGTTCTTGGATGCTGTGGATCCAGGAAGGTAAGAAGACCTAACGCCAGATCAAGGGAAGACTGGAGCTTGGAGGGAGAGGTTCAAATAGGAAAGTGGTTCAAAAAAGATGAAACTCACTGTTTTGAAAAGTAGAGCAATACAGACAATCATAAGTGGATCAGGCAGCTGTTGGTATGTTTTCAAGATTATCTCAGAAGTAAATGACACTAACTCTAACTCAGGATCTAGCTCTGAAAGTTACCCAATTCATAATTTATTTTTTTAATTTAAAGACAAAGAAGATAAACAACAATAAAACCAAGTTCAAAACAGGTTATTAGGCAAGTTACAATGATTTATCTTTGACATATGAATTTTAGCTGGTTCTGAGGATAAGACTTGAGAAAAGAAATCATTTCTTAGGTGTGGATTTTAAGGAGACATGGGTAACCAAAAATCCAATATGTTGAGAGTGGAGTTGTTTGTGTTTGTGGGGATTTGAAAGAGTTATAGAAAGATCAAGCTGGTCTTCAGGAACTAATTTTTTCCAATACCAAGGACACAAGAATGCCAGGAATTATTTAGATATCTGGGGACTTATGCTGATGAGAAATTCCAAAACTCTTTGAAAAGAGCCAAACTGGAAGCTGAGTCTAAAGTTTGGAGAACAGTGTTTATTTGGCTGTAAGACAGAGAGAAGTCAGAATGCAGAGTGTAACCCAAAGTCTCAGATGGCTTATTTGAAAGCAAACACAGAGAATCCATCTTGCCTCGGCCTCTAAGACACAGTATAGGATTGGGACGGGACTTCTTCCTGTCTCCAGAAAGCACAACTCCTGTATTTCTCACACAGGAAGGGCTATGTCTCACTGGAAGACTACACATCATTCCTGATTGACAAGGAGTCGGAAAATATCAAGACCTGCGATGACATAGAAAGCGCTTTCCAGGCCCTGGCAGAGGGAAAGTCTTATATTACCAAAGATGACCTGAAGCAGGTCAGATTCCAGTTGCTATGCTCTCATAATCTCAATTTGGGTCAGCTCATTCTTGGTTGTCTACTTTGAAATCTCTCACGCACCTACCTATATTATTTTCCTAAGACCTTCTCTTCACAGGATGTCATTTGTTTCGATTCATCCATTTTGTCTTGATCCAGGTCAGAAACCTGTAGTAACGCTTTCTTGACTATTGGCATCAATCCAAAATATGTGACTTGGGTTTTTAGGCTATCTTTATCCCTTCTATTCGATCAGCAAAATTCAGGGAATGAGATATATAGGATCGTCAAAGTGAATTAGATCTTTTCTTCAAGAAAGAGATAAACCAGAAGTTTGAATTGATTTTATTGGTTAGAAACCATACATTTTAGAGAAAAGGGTGTGGTGGGAATGGGGCTTTCCCGTCCTTCCAAAAGCTGTGCTACCTTCTGCATGTAGGGCATAATAGGAGCCCCAAGGAACTTTCAATGTCTCGAAGTATTGTCAGTCTCTTTAACTGTGTCTTTCTCTTTTTGTTCTTTTCAGGCCCTAACCCCAGAACAAGTGTCATTCTGTACCATACATATGCAGCAGTATGTGGACCCACGAGGTCGAAGCCAACCTGCAGGCTATGATTATGTTGGCTTCACCAATTCCTATTTTGGTAACTGATAAACAGAACATCCTGGATTATAGAAAATTCACCTGGTGGGGCATATTGGAGGATGAAAGAGGCTGGCAAGTGTAGGGGTGTAAAGATTGTTCTGTGTGTGGTGTGCATGTGTGTGTATGTTGCAAATGTTTCAGGATCTTAAAAAAAGTAATCAAGCTCAGCAAGTATAGGTGTTAATCAAGTTGGAGGAGAAAAGGCCATGGTGTTGTTTCATATGCAACTAGTCAAAATTGAGAAGTGCAAGTGTTTTTACTTTTGAACTGTTTTTGATGTGTTCTGCTTAGCTTTATCAATTTTTTGTTTTGTGAGTATAGAAGAAAGTGTTTATTTTTTGAAAGTCAAATTAAATAAAATATTTCTTACCCAATTGAGCTTCTGTATTTCTGGGACCCATATTATTGTCTATGAACAGCTAATTGTACTGTAAAAAAAAGGCCATTGTTGAAGAGATAAAACCCAAGTGATTTACAATGCCTTTTTTACTTTAAAATATATTTAAATTCTTACATTTGAAGATGAAGACATTTAATATCTGGGGAGGGTGCAATATTTTAGTCTATGAAATCAAACTGCACAGAAATAAGCAGAGCATCTGTTTTCTTCTTAACTTGCCCTTTTCTTTTCTTTTTGAGACAAATTTTCATTGCATAATAAGCCTGGACTGGAACCCTTATAAAGACTGGGCTGGTCTCAAACTCACAATCTTTCTACCTGAGCCACCTCAATGCTGAGATTACAGGTGTGCAGTACCACACCTGACCTAACTTGTCCCTTTCTTATACACAAACACTGCACTATGTTATTATTTTCAGAACAATAAAATTCCAGTACAGCAGGGATCCCTATCATCCTCTAATTCCCTGAATTCCTCCTTAAGTTTTAATGTGATAAAAAGAACGCTTGGGTTTATTTACATCCATCTTGTATTAGAATAAGAGACATAGAATTGTTTATAAAATTACAGATTAAGGAAAAAACAAGAATAGGTAGTGCTGTCTCCAGGAATTTTCAGGATAATTTTGATCCGAACAGACTGAAAAGGTATATTCTGATTTGGTCTATAAAAGATGATGGTGTAATTTGCTGGTGAGAATTCCCAAATCTTTTTTTTTAGATTTTACTTTAAAGATAACAAAATCCAACAAAACATAACAGAACAAAGTCAATCAAAACAAAGCAGTAGAACCAGTACAGAACTTCAAAGCAAGATACTTGGAAAGCAATAGCTACTATGGTATGTCTTGCTATCTTCACAATAGTTGACCATTCCATCAGGCATAGCAAAATCAAACCAAAAACAAAACAGAATAAAACCAATAAAAACATGATATGAAACAAAGCAAAAAAAAAAAATCAGAATGAAGGAAAACAATGAGAACAACACTGGGCCTCAAAGGAAAGAAAGAAGGGAATCCCCCATAGTTGCTGCATTGCACAAATTCTATAAACTATAACAACCAGAAACCACCCCAAAAATTAATATTCACAAGTTACTTTTCCACTTTAAAATATATTTCAGTTCTTATGTTTGAAAATTAAGACTACACTGTCTGGTTACAAATAACCAAAAACTTCACATACGAAATTATACAACTCAGATGCCAGAGGCACTGAACTCTTTGCAGCCAGACTCAGGGTCCAGGGGTACCACACTCCGGGGTGCACTCTGCCTAACTGCCTGGGACTGGGAGGCCTCAGCCCCCACCCAGTAAGGTGGAGCCTCCACCAGCATGCTCCAGGAGGGGGCACTCACTAGCTGTGCACAGGGTCCAGTTCTACCTGGTCCCGTGACTCAGCGCAACCCATCAGGGGAACACCCAGCCAGCCTTGCAGGACACAGATGTACTGAGCCCAGCCCAGCCCAGGACCCCAGAGCTGTTCATCAGGGACTGACCAGCAAAGCTACAGGGCATTGGAGAGCTTGGGCTCTGCCCAGCAGAGTGCAGGGTGTATGTGTGAGCTCCATTCTTCAGTGCAGCTGCCTGGAACTGGGAGGCCTTGGCCTCCACCCAGTAAGGCAGAGCCTCCACCTGCATGCTCTGGGAGGTTGCCCTCACTAGCTGCACACAAGATCCAGCTCTACTGGGTCCTATGACCTAGAGTGACCCACCAGGGGAACACCCAGTCAGACTTGCAGGACACAAAGTCACACAGGTTCTAGAAGAAAATGACAAAACAAAAGACCGAGAGACAGTCTCAATCCCCTAGCCCACTGAGAAAAAACCCAAGAGACACTGAAATGGAAGACAGTGGGAGACACACAACTGAACTTTATGAAATGGTAGCAAATGCAGTAAAGAAACAACTTGATGAAGCTATAGAGAAACTCAAATCAGAAATATTCTCTCAGCTAAAAAAGGAGAAACATTATTAAAGAACTGTTGTGGGTATCTAAAGAAGAGCAAGATAAAAAAATAGAAGAACTTAAGAAAATGATCGAAAATTTGAACAATATAAGACACAAACAGAATACATGAAACAGATGCAAAGGGAAAAGCAGGAAATGAAAACTTCCACAGAAAATTTGAAAAACCGCTTGAATGAAGCTGAAGATAGAATCTCAGATCATGAAGACAGCATTGGAGATCAAGGCCATGAAAGAACAGATCTCTTAAAAATGATAAGGAACCAAGAAACAACAATTCAACAGCTGCAAGACGATGCCAAGAGAAATAACATAAGATTAATAGGCATAAATGAAAAAGTAGGGGTCAATACTAATGACTTGTGAAGACTATTCACAGAAATAATGGCAGAAAACTTTCCAAACATGGGAAGAGAATCTGAAATACAGGTGACTGAGGCATACAGAACCCCAATTAACCACAAACAAAATAAATCCTCACCCAGACATATAATAATAAGGGTATCAGAAATACAGCACAAGAACAAAATACTAAAAGCTGTCAGAGAAAAGAAACAGATCACCTATGAAGGAAAGCCTATCAGAATCATGGCAGACTTCTCAACACAAACCTTTAAGTTAAGAAGAGCTTGGAATGAAGTATTTCAAATTCTGAAAGAAAACAACTTTCAACCCAGATTGATACACCCTGCAAAACTATCCTTAAAAATTGAAGAAGAAATAAGATTCTTCCATGACAAAGAACAACTGAAAAAATTTATGGTCACCAAACCAACACTACAAAGAGTACTGAAAGGCACTCTAGAAAGAGACAAAGACAGCTACAATCTTAAGAACAACAACTAAAGGAAACCACTAAGCAGGGCAAATAATTAAACAGAAAATGTAGAAAACCAACAACAGAAAGATATCATGACAGGGATGAGCCAGTACATATCAGTTATATCAATCAATGTGAATGGTCTCAACTCACCAATAAAAAGAAACAGATTAGCAGAGTGGGTTAAGAAACAAAACCCAACAATATGCTGTGTACAAGAAACACACTTCAGTCAAAAGGAAATTCACAGACTAAAAATCAAAGGATGGAAAACAATACTCCATGCAACAGGAACCCAGAAAAAAGCAGAGGTAGCTATTATGTTTGCAGGCAATGCAAACTTCAAATCAAGAATGATTAAAAGAGATAAAGAAGGTCATTACATACTTGTTAGTGGAAAACTTCAAGAGGAAATGATTACAATCAGAAATATATATGCACCGAATATGTGAGCACCCAACTATGTAAGACAATTCTTAATGGATATGAAAAACCAAATAAACAATAATACAGTTATAACAGGGGACCTTAACACCCCACTGTCACAGAGAGACAGATCAACCAAACAAAAGATCAGCAAAGAAATAACAAAACTGAATCAAATTTCTGAACAAAGGGATCTAGTAGGTGTGTACCAAGTATTCCACCCATCAACATCAGAATACACATTCTTCTCAGCTGCACATGGGTCATTCTCTAAAATAGATAATATACTGGTCCACAAAACATGCTTAAGTAAATGCAAAGGAACTGAAATACTTCCCTGCATATTATCTGACCATAGCGCAATAAAATTGGAAATGAAAAAAAAAAAAAAAAAAAAAACTACAGTAACTGCATAAACACATGGAAATGAAACAGTACTCTCCTAAATAAACAATGGGTCACAGAAGAAGTTAAAGAAGAAATTAAGCAATTGAATGAAAATTCAAATACAAATTACCGGAACCTGTGGGATACAATGAAAGCAGTCCTCAGAGGGAAGTTTATTGCACAAAACTCTCACATCAGAAAAATGGAAAGAACACACATAAACAACCTAATGCTGGACCTCAAACTTCTAGAAAAAGAAGAGCAAGTCAAGTCCAAAGCCAAAAGAAGGGAGGAAAGTATAAAGCTTAGAGCAGAAATTAATGCAATTGAAACTAAGAAAACAATACAAAGAATTAGTGAATCCAAGAGTTGGTTCTTTGAAAGAGTAAATAAAATTGATAAACCCCTAGCCAACCTTATAAAGAAGAGGAAAGAAAAACTCAGATTCATGCAATAAAGAATGAAAAGGGCAAGATCACTACAGGCCCTATGGAAATACAGACATCATTCTTATCAACACCTACTTTGAAAACTTTTACTTACATAGATTCGATAACACAGAAGAAATAAACAGATTCCGAGAAACTTATGAATTACCAAAGCTGAATCAAGAAGATGTAAAGCTGTTGAATAACCCAATTTCAGCTAATGAAATTGAAAATGTAATCAGGACCCTACCAACAAAGAAAAGCCCAGGCCCTGATGGATTCACTGCTGAATTCTATAAGACATTTAGGGAAGACTTAATGCCAACACTCCTCAAACTCTTCAATGAAATTGAAAGGGAAGTAAGTCTCCCTAACTCATTCCTGGAAACAAGTATTACTGTAATACCAGAACCAGAGAAAGACCCAACCAAAAAAGAATATTACAGGCCAATCTCCCTCATGAACATAGATGCAAACTCCTCAATAAAATACTGGCAAATAGAATACAGCAAGTTATCAGAAAGATTATACACAATGATCAAGTGGGATTCATCCCAGGAATGCAGGGATGGTTCAACATACACAAATCAATAAATGTAATACACCATATCAACAGGGCCAAGGATAAGAACCACGTGATCATCTCAATAGATGCAGAAAAAGCTTTTGACAAAATCCAACACCCACTCATGATAAAAACCCTACAGAAAATCAGAATAGATGGTCTCTACCTCAACCGGATAAAAGCCATATATCATAAACCAACAGCCAACATCTTACTGAATGTAGAAAAACTGAAAACGTTCAACCTAAAATCAGGAAAATGACAAGGATGTCCATTATCACCACTCCTATTCAATGCAGTTCTGGAAATATTAGCCAGAGTAATTAGACAAGAGAAAGAAATAAAGGGAATAAGGATAGGAAAGGAAGAAATGAAATTATCGTTATTTGCAGATGATATGATATTCTACATACAAGACCCCCGAAGATCCATTAGAAGACTTCTAGAAGGGAAAAGAAAATGATATAAATCTGTATATATGTCTATGTAAGATAACTAAAACAAACACACTGCTGAATATATTAGTTATTGATAAAGAACAATTAATACTCATATGATTAGATCAATTTTACATGTCTATATCTATTAATGTAAACAACCATTTTGAAGATAGCGATATGCAATATTGCCGCCATTGTCAAGTTTCTATCCTGTTTTGTAAACCTGTAATGTTATTGTTGTGCATTGACTCTAGTCGTGTGTTTGTCTCTTTTGCTTTTTGTCTTTGTTATGTGTCTTTTTTATCTCTTAAATAAAAAAAGAAGTTATACAGCCCAATAGGCAATCTATAATCAGTATTATTTAATATCACAGTTACCAAATATGGGGAGTTCCAATAATATGTGTGCTAGAAATAATCAAAGGGAAGTGCGTGGGTTGTTCATTGCTCCCCAGTATCACTGTTACCAAAAATTTTCAAGGCCCAATTAGATTATTAAGCATTTGATGGATTAAAAAATGCCAAATCAAAAATGTTTTATAATATCACTTTATATCAGAGATTAAATAATATAAAGGCTAGAAAGACAGCATCTGAAAAAGCCATGAAAATGTCACAATTACATGCAGTGCCTTCTGAAGTTAGATTCTGACCACCTACACATCAAGCCAAAACAATAATGCTACAAACCACATACATATTTTAGTAAGAAACTATAAATATTCAAAGTATAATATTAAAGCAATTAGAACTTGCACAAAATATTCTCCTTCATTTCAGAGTTAAATTTTTCCTAACTAAATCCCATCTGTTGTTTACTGCCTACTCACTTTAAACTGGAATCTTCTTTTTAAATTTTTGCTAATTATCTTCTTTATAATTCAAAGAGTACATGAGTCCCAGCCTATGGCTACAAACTTTATTTTCCTTCCTTGATTATTATTCTTTGTTTGGTTCTCCAAATTATTTCACTCCTAACAGAATATTATTACATTTTTGCCTTATAGACCTTTCTGATGCCATTAATCTTGTGCTTATCTCCATGTGACACAGAGTTTGACCTAATTTCCAGTGTTTAATACTTTCAGGTTTCTGGAATCTAGATCCCTCTTCCTGTCCTCACCTCTCACCTTCTTCGCCCATGTATATCATGCAATATAAAATGGTTCACACTCCTATCTCTTAGCATCAGGTAGAAAAATACTGGGTACTCTAAGGTTATACAGTCTAGAAATTCCAAATAATACTTGCATTTTGTACTTACTGTATATCTTAGTTACTTATCACTCATTGCCAAGGCAAAATTCCTGATGCCCAAAATTAGGGAAGGAAAGGTTTGTTGCTTACAGTTTCTCAGGAGTTTCAGTCCATACTCAGGTGGCTTCAAGGCAGCATGGCATGGCGGGGCCACTATTCATGGCCACTGCAAGCAGCAAGGTGCACTTGTGAGCGAGAAAAGAGAGAGTAAGAGGGCAGAAGAGCAAGAGAGGGGAAGACCCGCCTCCCTTACACTGTATCTCAGCTCCACCCTGGGCAGGGGCAGCACTCACATCACCAATCCTGATGCTAGACAACAAACTGGTCACAAGTACCAGACTCAGCCCCATCAAAACTATATGAGGACTTGGGGGTATATAATGGCACCCAAAACATTCCACCCCTGGACCCCCAAGGACTTGTACATCCTTAATATAAAAGACATTTAGCCCCTCTCCAAGTCTTGCCAATGTGCTGTTTCAGCACTGTTGAAAAGTCCAAGTACCAAATCTCCTCCAAGATCTATGGCAAACTCTTAACTGTAATCCCCTGTACAAATGAAAATGAGGTTAAGCACTTCCAACATATAAAAGCACAAGATAAACATTACCATTCTAAGAGTTGCAAACAGGGGAATAAAAAGCATTGGAACCACAGCAAGTCCAAAATCCAGCAGAGCAAACATTAAGTCCGGGAGTTCTCTGCTCAGCATCTGAAGCAATATGGTAGCAAGCCCCAAAAGGCTTGAGTGATTCCACCCCCACAGCACTTTCAGGGGTCTTAACTTCCACAGCTTTCCTTGGACAATCCATGTTCATTGGCTTAACCCTTACATCCTTACAAATTGCTCTCTGCAGGCATGGTGGAAGCTGTACATTTTTCTTGTATATAAAACCAGTGCCACATGGATGTTGCCAAGGTACACTGCCAGGTGGAGCAGCAGCCAGGCTTCCTACTCTCTTGACTGTAGGGGTCGACTGCCTGGATTGCTGAACTCTCTGAACCTGATTGTGAGGAACAGCTTCTCTATGCCCCCGCCATTCTGGAATCTGATGTGGCTGCCTCCATTCTGGGACCTTGTGGAGTGGCGACCCCTTTGAAACCTCCTATGGCCTCTGTTGCCACTCTGGGACATGGCACTCTGTGGCTTTTTCCTCCGAACAAACTCTTTCACTTTTGAAGGTCTGAGTGTGCAAAGGGCGGAGGCCCACTACTTCCCAGGATGCCCTCAGGCCATCTTTTGTTCCTTCTCAGCAATCAAGGTATCAGCTCGATCTTTATAGTCCACAGCTTCTTGGCCAAACTCACAAGGTTTTAAATCACCATGCCATGCTCTTTGCTCTTGATTTACAGCATAAATCTGGCTAAGAGCCCCTGACAGCAACCAGTCCACTGTTTCAACATTTGGCTGCCTTGTAATTTCTCTCTGTAGACAGTCCTTTGCCCTTAATCTCAGTCTCAGGCAAGGTCTCTGGGCATGGGCAGAATGTAGACAAACTTTCTGCTGAGCCATAACACATTGTGTGGAGTCCAACAACCAATGCAGTCCTTCTTCCCAGCAGAAACCTCCTGAGCCTGGTCTTTACCAGCAGGCTTCCTATCAGCATTCTGGTCTTCTGAACTCTGACCAGAATCTCCCATATAGTACAGCCTAAGCTGTTTCAGCTCTATGCATTCAGGTGACATCTCTGAACCTTTCCAAACTCTTCCAACAAGACATTTCCAAAGGCTCTTGAACCACATGGTCAGGTTTAGTCACAGCAATGACCCAACCCCTCGTATCAAATTCTGTCTTAGATACTTTTCACTCATTGCTGAGACAAGATACCTGATGCACAAAATTACGGAAGGAAAGGTTTATTTCTTACAGTTTCTCAGAATTTTTAGTCAATACTTGGTTGGCTCCAAGGCTGCATGGCATTGCAGGGCTGCCATTCAGGGTGGCTACCAAAGCAGCTAGGTGCACTGGTGAGAGAGAAAGAAAGGGCAGAAGCGAGAGAAAGGACCACCAGGTTGAGGATGAGGATCCCCAACTCATTTAGTGCTGTGTCCCCACAGGCAAGGCTCAGCACTGGAGATGTGTCACAAAAAATGTGCTGGATCTTATGGGAGCTGCAGAAAGAGAGGTGGAAAATGATCAGTGTCATTCCCAGACCAAAGAGGTATGCACTCAGAAAGGAGGCAAAGACTAGCTGGGAACAGAAGGTCGGATTCAGATGGCTGGCATAGTGCAATGGAACACAGATGGCCACGTATCTGTCAAAGCTGATAACAGCCAGGAGGAAGCAGTTTGTGCAGGCCCACGAGGCAGATAAGAACATCTGAGCAGCACAGCTCACATGGGAGATAGTGTGGCTCCCCATTCCCAGGCCAAAGAGCATCCTAGGGATGATACCCAAAGTGTAGCAGGCCTCTGAGAAGGATAGGAAGGAAAGGAAAACATACATGGATTTGTGCAGGTGACTATCCATCCTGATGACTACAATGATGACGACATTGCAGGTCAGTGTAATAAGATACAGAGAGAAGAACAAGGCAAAAAGCAAAAGTTGCAGCTCCCCAAAGCTGGAGAAGCCCTTCCAGCATGTTACATTTTCCTGTACCATTCTGAGTGATATTGCTGACAGGTTTGCTGATTCCTTCCACCATACCAGTAGATGTCTAACTCCTTCAAAGGCAGGAGAGACTGTATTCTTTGTGCCTGTTGAAAACAAAAGAGGAAGATCTGAGTTAGTTTAGAGTCAAGTTTCAGAAAGGTATTTGTTACATTAGGCACAAAATTCATGGCTCTACTCTCACATGCAAGCATGTACATCCACACGTACAGAGATGCACAATCATCACACACATTCATGTGCTGATACTCACAAAAAGAATATATATATCTGCTTATATACAGAGCACATAGAAAATATATACACTCATGTTATGCATATTTTACACATTTGAAATTATGCATTGCACATTTACTATTAATGATCATATCCATAAATATAAAACACATGTCTTTACATAGCAAGCACATAGGTATTCAGATAATCTGCAGATTAGAACCATGTTCCAAATACATGCTCATGTTGACTATATATATACTGCCACATAAAGATATACATTAAGACACATACATATTTTCTATTAGAATGTGCAGTAGAGGTAGAGAGCTTGATGGATATAATTCTATAGATGAGGCAACAAAAACCAAGAGAAGCAAAGTGACTTTCTTGTAGTCACACAGAAGCATCACTGGAGAAAAGAATGACAAGTTCTAATCTGACATTATTTTACCCATACAATGACTACTGTTCTTAGACACTATAGGAAACTTACTCTTATGAACATAGATTAAGAAACACCAACATTAATCACTTTCATCTATACAGCTCTCCCCAAGCCATTTTACCATTTCCCAATCCCATGTGGAGTGTAAAGCAGGTTCCTTTTACATGTGGAACCAGGTTGAGCACTGAAGGAAGAATGGGGCTCCAGATGGATCTTGCATCAGGCATTCTTTCCTCCAAAGATCAGCTATTACATTGTGCTGCACCCATCAAAAATGTGTTGTGAAGGAAGAACCAAACTGTGGGAGAGATTAGGTAAGGGAAGATTCTCCACTCATCCAAAGAAGCTCACATTGAGATTAAAATCTACCCTTTAGCAGACACGCACTGTGTTGTCTTCCAGCAAGTGAAAGACCTGAGGTCTATCTCAGAAGCCCCTATTCTGAGTACCGTGGTCTCCAAATGATACCTCGAAATCTCTTTCAAAAAGCTCTATCCCCAAGTGATGAATCACATCTGCTTCTATGCAAACAGTACCTCTCTGAGGAATCCCCAGTCCCATTGGGTGCTGTTTCAGGAAGCATACCTAATTGTACTTCTTGTCATTATTTGGGAATATCCTTTTGGGAAAAGAAGAAAAGGGAATGTGAACAAAGAAAGATAATGACTCAAGCTATAATTTGTGTGTCTACTATCTGTTGAATATATTGTTTTTACACAATACAGCTCTTAAAATTTACAAACTACTTAGATAATGTTAATATTTACAATTTACAGTGATGCATGCATACCAATGTTGGTAGCAGCACAACTCATAATAGCAAAATCTAGGAAGCAGCCTATATCTTTTTCAGCAGACAAATAGATAAAACATGGTTTTACACATAAGGGACTACACTACTCTGCCATCAAATAGGATATATTAGGGTCATTTGTAACAAAATGATGCACATTATAAACATACTGTTAAGTGAAATAAATCTGACACAAAAGCTTAAATATTATATGTCTTCTCTCATATAAAGTAAGAGTAAAATAAAAGATTGATGAAACATTGAGATAGATCTACTGCAAATGGAAAGAAGACCAAGAGATGGAGGAGGAGGTGAGCAAGGAGGAAAGGTCCGTAAAAGTAATTAAGATGTATTATGTACAGGTACCAAATATTCACAATGAAAATGCATACTCATTATGTATCCCAAACATGTACTAAAGCATGAAAAATGAATGAAAAATAAGAGAAAGGAATTCTGGGTATGCATAATCATTTTACATTTAGCCAATACTTACCATTTCCAGTGCTCTTCATTCTTTTCAGTATAGCCAAGTGTCTAAGTGGTGTTTCATTTTTCTCTCCTTTCAACGCTTTCTCTTTAGTCTAAGATTCACAGCATACATTTTTACATAATGTCCATAAAATAATTTGATTTTGTTTTACTTTAGATGGCAGCTTTATTACACTAGTGAACTGATGGAAATCTCAGTTCCAAATCATCAGCTGTGATTGGAGTTTTTCAATCATTTATACAGGTTTTCAAATGGAAGTACAAAAGGTAGATAAGATAATATCCTAAGGTTGGTTACACATGTCTTTGTCATTAATTGCTAGGCAGAACTTATTCACGCAGAAACATCAACTAGATGAGGTTACTATCGTACAAATAATTTGATTATAACATACTTGGTATACTTATATCTTTCTCTTATTTTTGGTTTATTGAATATGATGAGTTAAAAACTTCATATTTTCCATCAAAATTGGAAAGTTTCCAGTTAAGAGTCTGCCAAAATGTATGCATAATTCAGGAAAAGATAAACTTATATAAATATTTAATACTAAATTTATTGAGACATCGAGAGATTAATGCAAGACAACTTCAGCCTTTGCAATTACAAGAGATGCTCAAAGTGGTGGCCATCAGCTTCCAGACATTTGTTGGTACAAAAAACTGCTGCTTGGGCAACCTTGGTCATTGAGATTGCTGTGCATGCATTTCAGATTCTTCTCTAAGGGCTGGCAGTGTAGTGAGCTTTGTGTGATGTACGACATCCTTCAGGGTCCCCCATGAAAGGGTAACCCCACCTGTTGAAAAAGCATTGTGCCATTTTCCTTTCCTGAAGTGTGTATACATTTGTGGTGGACTTTGTATTATATCTTTAATTTTTTTTCTTTTTTACTCCTTAGATTTTAATGGCACCTGTGCTAAACTTCTTTGTACTCTCTAAAAGCTCTAAATCAATTTATCCACTTCATGTATACTTCTGTCTGTATTTTTTCAGATCAGATAATACCTTCAAATTCACTACTCTTTCATCTACTATTTCCAACCTTTGTTGAGGCTATTTCCTGAATTTTCTGGTTCAGCTGTTATACTTTTAAATTTCAGGTTTCCAATTAGTTCCTTTCTTTTTTGTTTGTTTCCCCTTCCACCTCTCCTCCACAGCCTCCTCTCCTTTTACCTCCTCCTCTTCTCCCTCTCCATCTCTTTCTTCTTCTCCCCTCCACACTACACTGCACTGCCTTTGATAAGTCTGGAATTTAAACAAAGATATTATACAGATTTGGCATTGTAGCTCCTCTGTACCTTTCATTTACAACATTTACCTATTAAACATCCAATTTTGCTTCTGCTCTGAACTCTACTCTTTTTCTCCTATAGGGTGGCTGGAGTATGCTGGGGACGTCTAAGAAATCTTCAAATTTACAGTTCTTATCTGGTGTGATAAAATTGCAATATTTTAAATTTAACTGCTTCTCAAGTTTTTAACTGCTTTTGAATATTTTTCAGTGACTTGAGTGTTTTTGTCCATGTTTAATAAATTTTTATCTTTGGAAGGAAACACTAGATCTCTTCATACCATTTTTTTTTGTACCAGGGATCAAACACTCAATCTTGCACCTGCCAGGCAGGTGCTTATGCCACTGAGCTAAATCCCCAGCTCACTTCATACCATTTTAACCCCTTCTTTCATATTTTATGCTCAACATGAACAGCACCCTATTTTTGATGACATATCTTACCCAACTCAACTAATGCTTAATTCCAAGATGTGCCTTTAACTAGGCCCATCAGAGAGCATATCAGTAGTGCATTTCATTAGTGGGAATGAACGGAAGATAGATGAATAAAGTCAGACCAATAAATGTCACTTTTTCTTTTGCAAAACTAATGGTCAAAGGATAATAAATTCAACAAGACATTGTTTCTACCTGAGTAAGAAAAATAACAAATGTTGATATTTATTAAATTATTAATGACACAGCTATAGTTTTTAATTGTTATATAATAAAAGAATAAAATATTGAATAGGAGGCAGAAGAGAAGTGTCTTGCTCTCCCTTCCTTTCCCCTATGACATTGGAGGGAACACGGTTTGGACACTAACTGTCATGCCTTTCCTCTGTTCTTTCATTTGGACTCCTCCAGATCCCCAGCCAAAGAACGGACTGGAACAACTTGCCTCAGTGTCTTCTTGGGTTACTTAGTGACCACTCTACTGTGAAACACTGTGACAGGAGGTATAGCTCAGCTGTCAGCTAAGATTCACACACCATTCCTGCTGCCCCAGAGGCTATAGCCGCCTCTTTTAAAAAGCAGTGAAGAAACCATCTTAAAGTGGTCAAGACCAGGGAGGGAGGAATATGGGCCCATTATGACCTCCCCAAACCTCAGTAAGCTGTTTTTAGCACATCTAGCCCCATTGAAAGTCCCTGGCCATTTATGGTGAATTTTTTTTTTTTTTTCGTGGGGGGCAGGGTCTTGCTATGCAGTTCAGGATTGGTTCAAGATCACTTTTTAGCCCACTCTGGTCTTGAACTTCCAATGATTCTCCTGCCTCAACCTCCTGAAAGCTGAGATTACAGGCATGTACCACCATGCCCAGTTTGTGGTTAAGGTTTGACAGCTATCAATGAAGCAACTCATATCTCCATGACTTTTTGTTGGACACTACCATGACAGTTGTGATTATCTGGGTCACCTTGCACCCATTCAAAGAGTTAACTGTCTGGTTTCAATTTGAACTGAACAGTACAATTGAATTTGGACCAATTAGTAGATTTTTATCAGAAGGCTTGAGTTTATATCAGTTTGGACAAATCAGCAGGCCCAAATGTGAACCAATCACAGTTCTGCCCCTGCTATTTGAACAACATTTCCTTCACACTTCTCTGATTAGCATAGCAGGGTTCCTTTTTGTGTACTGAAAAATCTATGATGTAGCACAAACTTTGATCAAATAAAGCCTTGCTTCAGTGGTTTTTATAAATCTGCTTGGGTTTTATTTCATAGATAATGTAGGCTTGGATGATCTTATGAATCTACTCAGAACTCTGATCCTGAGTAGTATGGACAGAGAAGTTGCTTTAAAGGAAAATAAACAAATAAAAATTATAAACTCCAGGGACTGCTAGTCTGGAAAAGCTCCAGAGAACTGCAAGTGGTGGAGGTCAGCAAGAGAATTGCACCATCTAGCAATGGCATCAGTCATTAAGCCGCCCTGATCAGTGGCATCAGGGTGGCCTACAGAGCTGCAATTTTCCAATTAATGATTTCTAGCTGAATCAAGCAAAAGAATCCTCCATTCGTTGGTGAAAAAACCATGATCTGTGTGCAAGAATGTAAGAGAAAAAGCCAAATTAACCCAAAAGGCGGAAGAAGAAAGAAAATAATGAAGATAAGAATAGTAATAAAAAATAACAGGAATAAAAGACAATCAGCAGTACCAAAATCTGACTTTAATGTTCATAGAAAACTGATATATCTTTAACAGAACTGATCAGAAGTAAAGAGAAAATAACTACAAAAAACAGAGATAAAAGAGGAAATATTAATTTTTGCAAGGTCCTATAGGCAAATAAAATACAATAATGACACCATGTGAACATGGTTAGTATCAACAAATTAGAGAATGCAAAAAAATCAATTTAAAAGGAAAAACTGCTAAGGTACAAAAATAAACAAAAAGTATGAATAATTCAAAATTTGTTTTAAGAAATCAACTTCTATTAACAAGATTACCAGGAAAAAAATCCATCCATTTTGCAACAAATGATAATATTTCATTCTTTCCTATGACTGAATACTATCACTCTGTAAATTTTCTTTATCTATTTACTATTTGACTGACTGGCTTGATTCCGTATCATGGCTAATTTTTAGAGATGCAATTTTTGGTAAAATGGATAGATCAGGGGGATGTTATAGTGATAGAAATTATCCAGACACAGAAAGACAAGCATTAGATGATATCACTCACACTGAAAAGTTACAAAATTTTACCTCAAAGAGGAAGAAGGTGGAATGGTGAATCATGCAGGTTGGGAAGAGTAGAGAGAATGGGGAGGGAAGGAGGTTGGATAATGGGTACCAAAATACAGTAAGATAGAATGAATTCTACTCTTCTATAAAACAGTAGTGTGGCTACAGTTTACAACAGTCTATTAAATATTTTATGAAGATCTAGAAAACAGGAAATGGAAGTATTCCAGCTATAAAGAAATGATAAGGAAAGGGAAGTACTAATTATCATGATTTAATCAGAACACTTTATATAGATGTGCAAATACATGGAATATTTATGAATGAAAACACTCAATACTGTGAATATGAGAATTCTCAAAAATACCTATAGTGTGTGTCACTACATCCAGAATTATCCAGTATCAAAATTTCATGAGACTTTGTTGTAGAAACTGATAACACTATATGTGGTATGAAAATGCAAAGACCTAAGAAATCGTGAAAAAAGAAACTTACAGGATTTAGCTACTGTTTTTGAAATTAGTACAAAGCAACAGTAATAAAAATAATGTACCATTGCCACAAGGCAGAAAAATAGATTGAAGGGAAAAAAGAATTCAGAAACAGTAACTTTGATATAAAGTAAATTTAACTCTTACAGAGATTTACATTGCAATTCAATGAGGAAAGGATAATCGTGCCAGAAAATGGTACTAAAACAACTACACTGTACTGTGGGAAAAAAAAAAAACTTATATTGAACTAATTGAAGCTTAACCACCACTTTATTCTGAATACACAAATTATATACAGTCGGAAACAAATCTAAATGTAAAACCAAATATAGAGCAATTAAAGTAAAATGCAAGAGAATTTCTTCATTATTTAAAGTAAGAATTTTCTTAGCAAAATATAAAAAAGATAAGAAATTAACAAATCAAAGTATAAAAACTAAAACTTCAAAACTCGTTAGTGAGCAGGATGGAAGAATAAAATTATATAACAGTGTCATAGTCCAGTTCCTCTTACAATTGTATCCGCCTTAGCTGATATTAATGTAGATGCTCTGGCTTTTTAATTATTGCTAATAATCAAAACTTCGGTCCCCATTACTACTTAGAACATTGCATTTTCAGTGAACTTTTTGCTAACAAGCATTTAATTACTGCAAAAGTTGCTTACTTTCACTTCTTATGAGAACATGTATGTTTTCCGACTTATTCATTTCTGAACTCTGCCAGTTCTTTTTTTCTGGCACTCACAAACACAATGTGTCCCCTCCCTCTGGCATGGGTATTTTCACATGATAAAACTGATTCACTCATCTTGGTAGTCCTTATAAGAGATGCACTATGTCTCATGTGTTTTAAAATGTTTTCTTTTGGTTTAGTTTTCTTGGTGTTTGGTTTTTGGAAATTTAATCATGTCACTGGAATTAAATATTTTTGTGTTTGCAATATTTAGAAGTAGATAATTTCTCAGAATTTTAGACATTTTTTGTCAAATTTGAATTTTTTCTTTCTTTTTTTTTTTTTTTTTGTTGTTGTTGTTGTTGTTGTGTTGAAACAGAGTCTTGCTATGTAGTTCAGGCTGACCTTGAACTCACTGTGTAGCCCAAGCTGGCTTTGAACTCATGGCAATCCTCCTGCCTCAGTTTAGAACTGGAATTATAGGCATGCACCACCACAACCAGTTGTTAAATTTAAATTTTATTTCTCTTTTTTTGTCTTTGAGTGTTTTCTAAAGTTCATGGTCTCTCACTTCTCCAACTTAAAGTATCTTGATTCAAAAGATAAATCTTCTGTTGACATCCCAGAAGTCCCTCATGATTGTCGTTCCTCAGTATATGGCTTTGGTGTTATTCGTACTGATTACATTCTAATATTTTTTCATTTTCATTGATTCTATCATCCGTTATAGCCAGTCAACTGTAGAACACGCCCACCAAGGTTCTCTTTTGGTTGTTGTATTATTAATTAAGTGACTTTCATTTTCTTGTAATTTTATGACTTTTGTTTCTTTGATGAGGTTTCTCAAACATTTCAGGGGTATTTGAAATTACTGAATCAATAGTATGGTAGTCTGTTTTGCAATCTCAATATATGGTAATTTACTTTATAAGGCCTTATAAATAAATGAATCTGATGCTGGAAAAATAAAAGTGGCATAGAAGGAAGGGGGAAAATAAGGGAATTGCAATGTGTTATGTACATGTAACAACCCCCTACAGTGAGTTGGTCACTTGAGAGATGCAAATTAAAGCAACACTGAGATTTCATCTTACCCCAGAAAGAATGGATAGCATGAAAAAAATCAACCAATAATAAATGCTGAAGGAGATGTGGGGAAAAAGGAACCTGTCTCCGCTTTTGGTGGGAATGTAGACTGATGCAACCATTAGTGGAAATCAGTGTGGCAATTCCTTTAAAACACTAGGATTAGAAATCCCTTTCAAACCAGCTTTCCCCTTTCTGTGCATCTTCCCAAAAGGATTTAAAACATACCACAGCGATATATGTGTACTCATGTTTATAGCTGCACAATTTGTAGTAGCTAAATCTTGGAAACAACCCAGATGCCCATTAACTACGGGATAGATAAAAAAAAAAGATGTGGTTATTCTATACAATGTAATGCTACTCAGCCATAAAGAAGGATAACTGGAGACTTCTACAGGTAAATGGATGAAACTCAAGACCATATTCATAAGTGAAATAAATCAGACCCATATATGTAAACACTGCATTGTCTTGGTAGTGTGAGAAATAAAACAAGTAAATAAGATCCTAAATGTCCAATAGTTATTGTGAATTAGTAAGAAACTGTTCAAAAGGAAAGACTAACTGTGATAGGGAAAGGGCAAAGTAAGAAAGGGAAAAAGGAAAACATGTGTATAGATAAGATAGTTAAGATATTTATACAACTAGCTTTGTTTAGTTCCTTGAAAAGAAAGTTTTGCGCTAATATTGTTTGGGCAAGATATTACGCCTATACCATCTACTCTGAACAACTACTATGAATTTAACAATATGCAATGTATCAACTATTGTGACTATCTACTAATCTGTTTTGAAATTAGGTTTCATTGTTATGTTTATCTTTTCATTTAATTTAAAATAAACATAAAGGAGCTATGGAGCATATCAAGTCTATCATTGGCAGGTTGAAATTGCATCCTTGTAGTAAAGGATTGGAATAAAGTGAGTAACAGCCTCAGTTCTTCACATCCACATGACAGAATTATAGATTCACATCCTTTCAGTGAATGAACTCATGGTGGGTACAATACACTACTTTATGTCAGGATTTTGGATTGACTTTTATTCTTATCTGGGTATTGGGATGTTAATAGGCATTCCCGAATTTTAGTATGTTCTTTTACAGTAGGGGTCGCCCTAGATAGCAGCTTTCCTTTCTGCCCGGAATCCATATGAAGCCATGCCCCAGAGTCACTCTGGTTCAGAGAAAGAGAGATACATGGAACTGATCCTACCTAACTTGCTTGAAGCTTGGTGTTGGTCTCCAGACCTCAGGGCTAAGAGCCTGAAGTCCAGCCTACTGCATCCACATGCAGCTGACTTACAGACTTTGGAGCACTAAGCTAAATGATTGCTGCTTTAATACCTGTGTGTGAAACATTTGATAAATTATTTGACCAGGTCATAAGAGGATTTCAACATATATCTTGCCATCCAGAGGGTCTAGAAATTTTAGAGCAAAATTTATGAGCTTCTTGAAATACAGTTGCATTTTAGAACTAAATTGTTAATTGTTTTTAAAATAATGTCAACACTATCAGAAAAATTGCAGTTATTTAGAAATGTTGCCCACCCTTCTACATGTTAAGTAACTTCATTTTTGGCAGTAACAAGATTAAGACTACTGTGTTCATGTTAATGAAATTTGACATACTAAAGGGTTTTGAGAGCATTTAGAAATAGAGCTAGTGTTGAAAATTTGAAAGTAAATGAGGGGCAGTAAAATAAAATGTAAGCAATTCAATCTTCAGAAGTTGCATTATCTTTCCTATCCCATTTTGTAACTCTTGGGTATCTTGCACTTGATCTGTGCTTGAAAATAAAGTTATGACATTAAAAATCACCTAGGGCAAAATATAAACTACATTCAAAAGCTCTTAACACCAAGTAGAAATAAGACATATGTGCATCACATAGAAGAAATGTAGAAGATGGTACTTTTCTTATCCCTGTTGCTTGCCATACATGTATCAGCAAAAACATAATGTGAAGTATAGATGTATTCTGTATGTTTCCTCCTGAAAACTGCATTGTTAGGTAAACTGATCATTTTTGTCTAAAGTCATAATACTACCCTTTGTTTTATGCTTATTTTGTCTTCAAAGCAGTGGTGAAAAAATAAGACAAAAAGAAAATACTTTTTAAAGAAATAAGGATATAGGGAAAATGAAAATATTTTCAAGTAATGTGAACAATTTAATAGAAGATTCATGCACAATACTTATAGTTGTATAAAGAGTTGCTCAGACTCTTTATCAAGGCCACATGTTACAGAGAATGGAGAGATAAAGAAGCATACTTGATTCCTGATGAAAGCTAACTATTGTAACCATTCTAGAGAAAATCTGGTGCAATTAAATTAAATATGAAAGTATATCGTTTCCTAGTAACTTTCTTCCTAGGAAGGCTTTCCAATGATGTTTCCATACATGATTTTAAGTAGACATCCATGTAGATGTTTCAGAGGTGCAGTAATTGGGATTTATTATGTAGAAGTAGGCACTCACATGTTGAAAGAAATTTTAGAAGACGATCACAATGTTAATGCACTGAAACTAATGAATACGTAGAAAATAGTTCCTAAAAAATGCTGCGAGAAAAGAATTAGCAATGAAATGAAACCACTTCCTAAAAATTATGTAAATTGATAAGAATGCACATAAAACAAAAATACATGCTTTATACAAATATACACAAACAGATAATGTCTGTCAAATAAGATCATTGTGTATGAAGAAAAAAGAAGGGCAATGAACATGAATTGAATTAAAATAAGTTTTAAGATGAATTTTGTATAAATGTGAGTATATTTTTTTTCTAAAAATGATGGCCTGCAATGGGCACTTTGAAATTTGTTGTCCAAGTTGCTAATAGTTTCCTTATGTCTTTCTAATATTTATTTATGGCCTTATACTTCTAATAGCAGCATAGAGATTTATTATTTTCAAATAAAATAAGTATAGCATAATATTCCATTATCTTCACACATTATGTGATTTTTTATTCTCTGTTGTTGAAAATTTAGATTTTTAAAATTAGTTCCAATTACAAACAAGTTCACAGTGACACTCTCTGTATAAATTTGAAACCTGCAGTTTTGGGACCTAATTCTGAGAATTATTACTGTGGTATACAACAGTTTCCAAGATTTAAAGATCAAATAGACAATGTCAAATCACTTTATAAATATTGCTAAAATACAAGCACCCAGCAACACTGAGATATCCTACTTCAGAACCTCATCTCATACAGTGTCTATCATTCCTTGTATTTTAGCCAGTTGTAGTGGTTTTGTTGTTCTTGCTGCCAATTTTTCTGTTGAGCCTAAAAATTAATTCATCAAAAATAACTACATCTTTCATTTTTATTATAATATTTGAAAGTATAAACCATTAAAATTTATATAAAGGATATTATAATTTATGGAAATACCGAACTTTTTTAATGAATCTATAATGACCACAACTAATAAATTTTCTAAATATGCATTTACATACTAAATTTTATTATTATACAAGTTTCTAGTTTATTATAATAGAATTAAATGTAACCATGGGTTTTCAAGTAAATTTTCTATAAAGATAAACAAGGTATTTTATAGAGTCACATAAAAATGTGGTACTTAAAATCAAATTTAATTTTCAGAATGATCTTTTAAAGTCAAATTTAATTTTCAGAGTAATAAGATAACAAGGTATAGAGCAGACATTCGTGACTCACCTATCCAATTCAAAACTCATTATTCCTTGCCCATCTCTGTTGATGGCTTCTTATCATTGAAATATAGGCAAAAAATCCAATTTGTTATTTTCTACAAAGGAACCAGAACTCTTTGAGGAAAATTCATAATCCATGTCACAAAGTATTACGGTGTGTTTCTAGATGTTCCCACAAAGCTCATGCAGTCACAGGGCTTTTTCAGAGAGGGCTGAATCTAGAGTGTGTAATGCTGGGAGTAAGGGCATGTGACTACTTAATCAGTCCACTAATTGGTTTGGCACTATCTGGTTAGGATTAAGGATGTGAATATTATACCCACTGTAGGGTGGATAGCTTGCATACAATATAAGGGCCAGAAAAAAACTTGTCTCTTCCCTTGTTGCTTTTGCTACCTTGTGGCTGCTGTGAACTGTTCTTTGTTATGGCCCTCTGCTAAGCCACCCTGCCTTGGAGCCAGTTGACTGTGGACTGAAACTTCTAAAAATTGTGATATAAATAAACCTTTCTTCCTTTAACTTTGGATGTCAAGTATTATGTCCCAGCAATAAGAAAAAGAACCAAGACAGAAAGCAAGAGAAATTCCATGGGAGAATGGAACATCTTTATGCTTGGGAAGCAAGGTTATTTTCAAAAGTTCTAGAGTAAACTATAAAATAATAAATGAAAAATTTAAAAACATGTTAACTAAAAATAACATAAAATTATTTATAAACATAAATGAACTTATAAAATCTGTATGCTGATAAAGATATCAAAAATAAATCATTTCTATTTAAATGTTTTTCTCTTCAAGTAATTAATATATGCAATTTGACTTATTTCAGAAAAATAAAACTCTTATAAATCAATTGTGTATGAAAATTAAGAGTAGAATTGAAATAATCCTAATAAGAATGGCAGACAGAAATTTAATTTTTGTCAGTTTTAGGAGAGTTCCTTTTCTGTCATTTCTCTTTCTGAAGAAGACAACCTCTACTCACAGAGAAGGAGGAGAAAAATCAATGTTATTAGCTAAACTATCAGCCTCAAACTTCAGTATAAAATTAGTAGGCACAACCCACACACTGCTTTTGTTTTCCTCTCTCTTTCTTTTTTTTATTTACTACTGTAGCTATTTTTTTTTATTAGTACATGTTAGCAGTACATACTGGTTACATCCCTTGTAGAGAGCCAGTAAATGTACATGACACATATTAATTCTTTATTCATCCCTTCCTCTCTTTCCACCACATCTTGATTCTCTTCCCATTTGAGAAAGATCTGTTTTCCTACTTTGTATTATCTTTTATTTTTCTCTTCATTTATAATTGGGGTTACCCATACAAAAGAAACCATGTGACATTTAAACTTGTATGTCTGATTTATTTCACTTATCATTATTGTCTCAAGGTGTTTTAGTCAGGTTTGCAAGAAAAATAATTTAATATAGGACACATAATTTATAGAATTATTGTATAATAGTCACCAAAGAGTCAAATAAAAAAAGGTGCCAAAAGTCTGTCTACACACTAAAAGCTCAAAGAATCCAGCTTTGTGCCTAGATCCCATGGCACTGCCCTGCATGAGTTCAGCTGAAGACCTAGAGCCCATGACAACATCTCATGCAAGCCTGTTTCACAGATATGCTCTGGGAAGCCACAAAGGTCAGCAGTGGAAGCTAGAAAATCTGTGCCTGCAGGCTGAGGGAACTGCACTAGAAACAGGAAGCAATGCTCAAAGTAAGGTTCAGAGCTCCCCTGAAAAGTACCACAGGTGTCCTTAGTGATAACGAGGTCCCAAAGTCCTCCAATTATGAGAACAACTGAGTTCATTTCAGGAAGGCAGTACAACAAGCTTCTTTAGGTGATTGAATAGCACACCATCTCTCCCCACCAGGCCAAGAAGCAATGCTTAAACAAAGAACCAGAGCTCCCCCTGTGAGGGCATTCATAACCATCACTATTTGTTTTCTTTTCTCTGCCTTTTTTTAACTTTTAAAACCCTCCAAACCCTAGTCTTGAAAATTTAACTTATTTTATGGTTTATAAATTATAGTTTAGATGCCTACTTAACAGTTAGACCTCAAACAGCAGTGAACTGTGGCCAAATCCCCCAAAATCCTTCTCCTCCCCTTAATTGGTGATAAAAACTATGGAAAGGAAAATAAACAGTGTATCTCAAGGCACCAAACTGCCTGGTGTCCACACTCAGTGTCAATTAACCAGTTGTATAAGAACATGTTGAAACATTCCAAGGCAATGATATTGTTACGAAAGGCAGTATTCATGGTAATCCCCAACCTTGTGAACTCATGTAAGGGCATATAAGAATGAGAACAGGCAACCTGCTTGGGACTCCTTCTGTCTCCCTGAGATGGAAACTTTCTTTCGCTCAATAAATACATTCCGTTCTTAAGCACTATTGTTCCTTAAATTCATTCTTTGATTTTGGAGAACACAAACTTGTACCAGATATATAGAAGTTTGGGAGTTTCATTTCCCTATGTCAGTTGGAGGTCTTCCACTGAGATCATTGGATGGAGGAAAGAGTTTACTTATGTTTTCATAGACTCTGGACTGGGGCTCATTTAGGTAACCAATTTTTACATTTTGTCTTTTCCTGTTGTTTATAATTGTTTTGTCTCTTATACAGTTTTGTTAAAATAATGATAAATCTAAGTTAAAACATGGGAAGGTTATAAGGTTATAATATTTTTTAATGGGACATTTTTATTATTTTGTTTTTGTACATGCTGTATTTAAATTAGCTGCTAAATTTACTGGTACTCCTTGATTAACTGTATTTAAACATTGCTAGAGAGAATAATGTTAGAACACCCCTAGCAGACTTCAATATAAACTTCTGTAAAACATAAAATCTAGCTCCGACTTAGAAAATATACATGCCTATACTAAAAATGGGACTCCTTCCACGATTTAAAAAGCACTAGGCTCATGGCCATTCTTTAAGACTTGGAGGTGAGACTTCACTGAGACAGACTGGCTCTGATCCTCCTCTACACACTAGACAAAATGTCAAGCCTGTTCTGCTTCAGTTTCCTTTCTTTGGCTTTACTTTTACTCATTTTCCCACTTTGTACTTTCCTTATAGAGGCATGTGAAATCAGTAAGAACTCTAGATTGTTCCAATCTTTTCCTCCTAAGTTAAGCTGATAGAAAATAAGCGTTTGCTAACACCATAAACAGGGAAGTTATTTTAGATGAAGGAAACATATCCCATCTCTGAGTCAGATGAAATATCAGAATTTTGCCTGTCTGTGAGAGCACACATAAAAGCCATGTCCCAGTTTAGTGTTCTGGGCTATAGTCTCCCCCAGAGACTGAACCTGAGACACAGTGGAATGAATTGCCTCCAGGTGACACTGGAAGGAGCTATTTCCAAAAGCAGCACACTTATGTGACCTAAACACTTTTAGAATAAGGAGGCTCTCCAACCTTTCAAGTTGTGGACTTTAAAACCTTTATTGTAAATTTATAGAGCACTAGGTAATGATCTTGCTCAGGCTTTTAGAACTTTGACAGTTAGTGGTTACGGCAGGTACCACTCTTAAAAGCAGAGGACAGGTTTCTCCCACATCTCTTTGGTGAATCCTATTAGAGCCAGTGGCCAATGGAATCAATGGAATATTGACCAGACAGATAACTGGATTCCTTTCTGGAGACTGATCTCTAGTTGTGTGGGCCAGTGCAAACTGGGAACAACTGAGGGGTCATGGCCAAGACACCCAAGGCTTCCTCAGTAGTAACTGGCTCCCCAGCCACAAAAAATCTCCACTTTCCTATCTACTTATATATTTCTGCTAGTGCACTAAAGATGTTCCCTAAGCTTTTCAGGCAGTTAGACTACCTCTCTCAGAAATTAGGCTGAGGCACCCTGCAACAGGTTTTTATATTTCAAAAGAAACTAGCAGAGAATGATTTGAATTTGTGCCTTACACATGTGTAAATAGCTAGCCTTTTCTGTGTGCCTAGAAGACTGATGTGTCTTTACTAGCAGGTAAAATGTTTTTGTTAGATGATAACTTATAAACTTAACCTGTGAGCTTCAAATATCTAAAAATTTAAATAAAGTATAGCCTTGTCCTGTTGCTAAGGTTACCAAGGTAATTAAATGAGGACACAAGTGTCTGGAGATTTCTTTGCCTTAGTGCATGGGATAAGACTCTTCCAGTCAATTGTTTTATCTCTAGAGGCCAGTTCCTTTACAACCTAAGAAGTGCTCTAACTACTTCCAACTCACCTTTTATGTATGCACTCTTCCAATGAACAAAAAGCAATAGTTTATTATAAAGTTATTCTCCCTTCTTTAAGCATTCCTGCCACAACTAGTCTTGTGGAAACAAAGTTCATGAGCTATCTGGGAAGATAAGATTGTGCACCAGGCTGAGGGTGGGTAGGCTGGCTGAAATTATCTTCTACTCTCCAGATGGCATTCACCTGCCCTGAAGCAGAGTCAACCCCAGGCACTGTAGGGAGCGGTGAAACAGTCTCACGGCTGCTGCCCTGTCTCTCCTCCATTTTTCTCCTCCCTGTGGGCATTCGGTGTGTCAGTCTACATTTCCCATGATCCTCCCCTATCCTGCCAGGAAATGACAACAACCTATCTGTGCTCGCCACACCCCTGTGTGATGACAGCTTCTGTTCCCACTTCTATATAAGCTGTGAGCACTTCCACAATAAACGAGACTTGATCGGAATCACTCAACTTGTCTCCGTTTCTCTCTCCTCTTGCCCTGCCCCCATCCCCCATCCCGTCTCTCCTCCAGGCGAGACCCACGGACTGATCTGTGGGCCGGATCAAGGGACACCTTGAGGACATTTATCAAATAGGAATAAAAAGGGACACCTGAATTATCTCTTTTTCCAAAATTAGATAGCTTGATATCAAATATTCATGCACCACAAGGCTAGGTACAGAGCTCAGTGAAAGTTGCTAAGTTTGATTCCTGATCCCAAAAAAAGGTTTCATATCCTTACGCCTTACTTTTTTAGTTATAGACATGGGCAACTCAATGCCCTATGTCTTTGGAATGCACTCTTAAGCACTGGAAGATATTCAACCCTTCCACACTGAAAAAGAGCCAATCAGTTTTTCTCTGCATAACTGCTTGGCCTACTTACTTCCAAGAGCCAAAATGAAATACAGAAGGAAGTACTAATCATGATGTTATTTTACAACTAAAATCATACTGTAAGAAAGAGGAAAGATTTCTCTTTATGTTGGAACTTTCTTTACATTAAGAGGTAATACTTATTCATGCTTCAGTTATAATTATAATCCTTATGAGACTACTCCATTCATAGGCCTCTTTTTCTCAATGACTTAAAGCATTAAGCTAGAATGAGGGAAATTTTCAGGGGACCCTGATAAGTACATGGATGTCTTTAAAGGATTTACTCAGAACTGTAACCTATGCTGGAAAGATATAGTGTTACTCTTAAATCAATCATTGACTTCTAGTGAGAGACAGGCAGCATTATAAGCTACTATTACCCTTGGAGATGAATATCATACTGTTAATTTTAAAAGGCCAGAAGACAGACAGCCAGGGGAACCACCAGCTTCCCCTGGGACACAAGCAGTTCCCACCCTAGACCCCAAATGCCCAGACAGCAAGACAGGAAATTGCAAGAGGAGACATTTTCAAATGTGTATCCTCCAAGGTCTAAGAAGGAAAAAAACTAAGTCTCCTGGTTATTTTAAATTGTCAGCTATTTTTCAGGAGAAAGATGAAAACACCTCTGACTTCTTAGATCATTTATTAGAGGTACTAATAAAATGTACTTCCATAGATCCTTGATCAATAGAGTGACAGATTTTGCTTAAAGACGTTTATTACCCAGTCAACTCCAGATATTAGAAAAAAGTTACAAAAGATAGCATTTGCTCCAGATAGTTCACTTTATTCCTTAGTAAAAACTTCCTCCTTAGTATTCTGTAATCAGGACTGGGAGAAAACCACAGAGAGAAAACAAAGAGACCAAAAAGTAGCTGCCCTTTTTTGTGGCCTTGAAAACACAGACCCTAAGTGTGGTTCTTGGGGCTCCAAGAACTCAAAGATTACACTGATCTGCTATCACTGCCACAAGCCAAGCCACTTTAAGATGGACTACCTTAAGAGGCCTCCCAAGGCATGCTCTAACTGCAAAGATGACCACTGGAGGTTGTACTGATCTCTGAGGCCAAGGCCCCAGAGTTCAGACCCATTCTATCAGATGGCCCAGTAGGACTAAAGGGTCTCAGGGCACTCTTCACCTCCCTCTGACCAGACTGTCATCCCTGCCTGTCATCTCCATGGAGGAGCCCTGAGTAATCATGACAAGAGGTAAAAACCAGCCAATCGCTGGACATTGGCACCTGTCTCTTTGTCCTTCTCAACTCTGGTCTTCCTTCCAGGCATTGTACCTCAGTACAGTCACCAAAATAGAGGTTGCTTAAAATGTAACTAGCATAATTTTCTCTTCACTCATTCTTTTGGTTATGCCTAAAAACCCAATTCCAATCCTGGAAAAATTTTATCCTGACTAAAAGTTGTAATATACATCCAAGTTGCCAACTAATCCAAATTGCTGAGACTGTTTTTTTCAAATAGAGTACATATTGTTGTTCATGTCAAAAAAACCTAACAAGAGTTTTTCATTTGTCAAAATAATATATTAATCTGGTTCTCATAGATTATCAAATTTAAAGATAATTATAACTAAAGCTAGAGGGATTTATGACAAAATGTCAGACTCCATCAATAAAAGGACAAAAAGTCAATATTTATACTTATTCTGTTTGCTTTCCTAGTATTACATGCCCATGCAGCCATATGAAAAGATAGAAATTGCCTAACAGCCAATGGATCGCCCATAAAGTATCATAAGGAGATAAATGATCTTTTATAATCTGTTTATCTACCCTACAATGTGGAAGTAATTCACTGTAAAGGACATCAAAAATAAGTTAACAAAATATTTGAAGGTAATCAACTGGCTGACAGCAACTAAAATGGCCAATCAAGAGCACCCCACTCCCCGCCCCCATCAAGGCTTCCCTGATCTGGGAGGGGTCCCTTGAACATATTCAACCCAAATACTCTCGGTCAGAAATTGAACGGGCTCTCTCCCATGTGTGCCAACTCCTTCCAACAGGATGGTTACAATCAGATGAAGGAAAATTATTTCTTCCTGGTGCTAGTCAATGAAAAATGGTTAAGTCTTTACACCAAAGCTTTCATCTGGGGAGAGACAAAACTCACCAGATGGCCTCAAAGTTATTCATAGGAAAAGGACTTTCCCAGGCAGATAACAAAGATATGTGAGCTCTGCCAAAAAACAATCCACTTAACAAAACTGATATAGGAAAAATGATCCCAGACCTCCAAATGATACGGGGGAATGAAACTCCCAGCCTACTGTATGTCCGGCATGAGTTCTCTAAAATTGAAGAATGAATTTTAGGAACAATGGAGGGTAAGAACAGAATATATTTATTGAGAGAAAGAAAGCTTCTGTCTGAGAGACAGATGGGGGCCCGAGCGGGTTGCCAAAGACTGTCATTTTTAGGGACTTTTATAGAGTAAAACCATGAGGTTAGATGGGCCCAAGGTGGGGGAAAAGGGAACCTGCAAGGTGGGCATAAGTTGGGACACAACTACAGTTAACCAATAAGAGTACTTGCTAGGGAAAAATTGATTAGATCAAGGACAAATGGGGAAGCGAGTCACATAGTAAGCAGGGATGCTTAACAGCAATGACTCTTCCTGTAGGGGGTTGGCATGCTGACTCCTGACTTCCTCAGAGTGATAGGGAACTATTTAGAATATCAGTCCTTAGGGTATGGGTGTATTTGTTCTGCCTTTTGTCTTGAGATCTGGTCCAGAGCAGGAGGTGTCTGTCTCCTCAGAGGTTACAAGGTATCTGAACTTCTGCACTGGCTTCTTTGAGGACCTAGCCCTGTCTGACTGCCTATAATATTTCTGTCTAACTCAGTTGCCTGTAACAAAACCATAGTTACTCCAGGTATAGAAAGACATGGTAAACATCTCAGGGAAGACTGGCAGCTCAGTTTTACTCATATGCCAAAAAGTAAGGGACTTCAGTACTTATTGGTCTGGGTAGATACTTTCACAAACTGGGTTGAGCTCTTCCCTTGTAGAACACAAAAAGCACAGGAGGAGGTAAAAGTTTTGGTCTCAGAAATCATACCAAATTCAGACTTCCTAAGAGCTTACAAACTGATAATAGACCTTCTTTTAAAGCAACAGTCATGCAAGTGTCTCTCAGGCACTAGGCATTCTCTATCACCTCCATTGTGCATGGAGGCCACAGTCATCAGTAAAAGTAGAAAAGGTAAATGAGAACCTAAAAGGCATCTTCGCAAAATGGCTCAGGAAATCCACCTTCAGTGGCCTTACTTACTACCTTTAGCTTTCTCAAAGTAAGAAATACACCTCAAATCCTAGGCCTCAGTCCATTTAAAATGCTTTATCCATGTTCTTTCCTCACTAATGATTTTCTTTTTGATAGAGAAACAGATGCCTTATTAAAAGATGTCACCTCATTGGCTAAATGCCAACAAATTCTTCAAGAGCTAAGGGAAGCTCAGCCTACAGAAAAGGGAAATCCTATATTCCACCCTGGAGATTTAGTACTGGTAAAACCCCTCCCTCATCATATCCTTCCCTAGGACTAACCTGGGAAGGACCTTATACCGTGATCCTGTCAACTTCTTCCACAGTCAAGACAACAGGCCTGAACTCTTGGATACGTCACACTAGACTCAAACCCTGGAAATCAGAGAGTGCCACTGAAGGTGAACAACCACCCACATACCCCTGTGAACACATAGGAAACTTAAGATTCCTCTTCAAGAGAGAAACAAAACTTTAGATAAGTGATGCTACTAATAGCTCTTTTACTAATCACTTCACCACTTAAAGGAGGGTGTAATTCCTTTTTAATGTGGACACAAGAATATGCAAAATCATTACAACAAACCTCTTTCTGAATATGTGGTTTACTCCCCTTGTCGAGTACATCAAGACTTCCTTGGTGAGTATCCCCACTTCAAGGAGATAATTGGAATAAACTACAAGACTATATTAATGAGATGCAAAAACGTTCAGCAGTTCATAGTTCAGCCCACAGTTACAAAGTAATAAAATGGCCTATAAATTATACTCTTAATGATCCTGCACATAATCAAATTTTTTCTAACAATGCCACTGAAGCCTCTCTACAGGCACTAATAAGACCCCTATTAAATAAAAGTAAAGTTCCTATCCTCAGGGCCAACAACTATAGATATCAAGATGGTTATTTTCAAATATGGGATGAATATATATGATTAACTCCCACTATAGGATATCTCAGTAGAAAAGCCTCCTTATGTTGGGAACAAAAGAACCACTCTTGTTCTCATTGGCCTAAAGTCACTAGATACTTGGGATGGACACTCCTTGAACAATGTATGCACACAGTAACTTCACAGGCTAATGACTGATTTGCAACAGACTGGTTCAGTTGCCCTGGATTTAGATAGGGAGCCCCAGTGGCACTCATTGGTCTTGTGGAATCAATCTGTGGCCTTGGCTGCCCCCTGGATGGATAGGCAGATGCACATTAAATGTCACATGATTACAAGGCAGGAGTGTCAATAATATTGACATACCTTCAAATTTACCCTGCATACAACATCGATGATCAAGAAGTGTGTCCCAATGACATAATCATTTAGCCTCTCTCTTTATCTTTTCCCTAGGGTAAGAAGATGTCATGCAACATACTGAGGCTTTAACTAACTATACTCAGCAGGCTTTAAATGACACTGCAGCTGGTCTCTCTCTTAATTGAAGAAGTAAAATTAATGAGACAGGCTGTCCTCCAAAATTGGATGCCATTAGACATTCTAAGAGCATGACAGGATGGTACTTGTGCAACTGTAAAAACTAAACGTGCACATTCCTGATCCTTCAGCTACTATCTCAATAACTGTTCAAGATATTAGATGACAAATCAATGACATGTCAGATTCTAAAATTTCCTGGACTTTATCCTTATGGGAATTAATTCCAGCTCCCCTTGGTAAAAATGTTTGTTAACTGTACTTATAATTATCCTGTTGGTACTATTATTTGGCCCATGCATACTTAACTGTTTCTTTGCCTTTGTCTCCTCCAGACTTAAAAGCTGTATGTCTACCCAACATAACAATGCCTCATATCTATCAAGGGCCATTAGAATCTCTGCATAGTGTCCCTAACTGCTGATCAACAACTACAATCCCCTTGAGGCTGAAGAAGACAGATCAATCATCATCCATTACCCCCTCACAGCAGTTTGGGTTACTTCTTCAGATGGGGAATTGTTACAGGTAGCTGAATTAGATTGAGCTACCACAGGCAGTCACACAGGGATAAGTCCTAGAAGGAGCCAGTGCAGAAGCTCAGATACTTTGCAACTGTGTGGGAGACAGACATCTCCTGCTGTGAGCCAGGGCTCAAGACAAAAGACCAAAGAAATGCACCCACATCCTAAGGACTGATGTTCAAAATAGTTATCTATCATTCTGAGGAAGTCAGGAGTCACCCATCCCAACCCCCTACAGGAAGAGTCACTGCTCTTTATGCATCTCTGCTTGCTGTGACTCTCACTTTCCCATTTGTCCCTGATTTACTCAATTTTACCTGAGCAATTAAACTTATTGGTTAACCATAGTTCTGTCCCACCTTATGCCCACCTTGTGAGTTCCCAGGTTTTCTTCACCTTGGACCCATCACACCTTGTGGTTTTACTCTATAAAAGTCCCTAGAAAAGACAGAGTCTGTGGCAACCTGCTTGGAACCCCTTCTGTCTCTTTCAGACAGAAACTTACTTTGTCACAATAAATATATGCTGCTTTTGGAAAAAAAATGATAAAAAAGGACTCACACCAGCATTCCAGTTGTCAGGAGTTTCAATGACAAAATCTGAACACTGCAGCTTTAAATACACCTCACTTGTTTCTGAAACTCAGTGTCCTGTGGGTAAATTTCTTTTCTTTTCTTTTCTTTTTTAATTTAAGAGAAAAAAAGACACATATAGAAAAACAAAAAGCAAAAGAGACAAATGACTTGAGCAAATGCACAACACTAATATTATAGGTTTACAAAACAGGATGAAAGAATCTTGACAATGGTTGCAATATTGCGTATTGTTACCTTCAAAATGGTTGTTTACATTAACAGATATAGACATGTAAAATTGATCTAATAATATGAATATTAACTGTTCTTTCTCAATAACTAATACACTGAGCAGTATGTTCCTTTTACTTATCTAACATATACATATATACAGATTTATATCTTTTTCCTTTCCCTTTCCCTTTTTCCCCCTTTTCCCTTCCCAATTACTTTTGCTCTTTGAGTAGTTTTTTACCCTCACATAGTATTTACTGTAGATTTTGGATCATATATACTTTTTCAATTTCTTACACTAGGGAGACAATATGGCATTTACATATGTGGGTTTGATTTATTTCACTTATGAGCATGGTCTCAAGTCGTGTCCATTTACTTATAAATTCTCAATGCAATCATTCTTGATAGCTGAGTAGTACTCCATTGTATAAAAATACCACATCTTTTTTATCCATTCCTTGATTGATGGGCACTTGGGCTGTTTCCAAGATCTGGCTATTACCAATTGCATTGCTATAAACATGGGTGCACAAATTTCACTGTGGTATGATGTTTTCAATTCTTCTGAGAAAATGCCCAGAAGAGGGATAGCTGGGTTGAATGGGATCTCTAATCCTAGCTTCTTGAGGAATTTCCACACTGATTTCCACAGTGGTTGCACCAGTCTACACTCCCACCAACAGTGGAGAAGAGTTCCTTTTTCCCCACAGCCACTCCAGCATTTGTTGTTGGTTGATTTTTTAATCTTGGCCATTCTTTCTGGAGTGAGATGGAATCTCAGCATTGTTTTAATTTGCATTTCCCCAATGACCATTGATGTTGAGCATTTTATCATATATTTATTTGCCGTTTGTATTTCTTTCTCTGAGAAGTGTGTATTCATCTCAGATGCCCATTTTTGGATTGGGTCCTTGAATTTTAGGGGCCTGGTTTCTTTTAATTCTTTATATGTTTTAGATAGAAGTCCTTTGTCTGATGGACAATTGGCTAAGATATTTTCCCAGTTTGTAGGTTTTCTTTTCACTCTGTTGGAGATTTCCTTTGACATGCAAAAGCTTTTTAGTAAGATGAGATCCCAGTTGTTGATTCTGGGAAGTGTTTCCCATGCAATTTGATTTTTGTTCATGAACTCTCTGCCTACTCCTACATCATTAAGATTTTTACTTACTTTCTCTTCTAGTAAGTTTAGTGTCTCTGTTTTAATATTCAGATCTTTGATCCATTTTGACTTTATTTTAGTGCATTGTGATAGACATGATAGTATTAGTTTGCAGTGTGTAGAAAGCCAGTTTTTCCAGCACCATTTGTTAAAGAGGCTATCTTTCTTCCAATGTGCATGTTTGACCCCTTTGTCAAAGATGAGGTGTGTTTGTAGTATGGCTGTATCTTCTAATCTATTCCATTGATCTTCTGGTCTGTTTTGATTCCAGTACCATGCTGATTTTATCACAGTAGCTTTGTAGTATAGTTTCAAGTCAGGGATTGTGATGCCTCCAGTCTTACCTTTGTGGCCCAGAATTGCCTTTGCTATTCTAGGTCTTTTCTGGTTCCAGATGAATTTCAGGAATGATTTGTCTAGCTCTGTGAGGTATGCAAGTGGTATTTTGTTTGGGATTGCAAGAAATCTGTGTAACAATTTTGGGAGAATGGCCATTTTCACGATGTTTGTTCTTCCTATCCATGAAAAGGGAATATCTTTCCATTATTGGAAATTTTCTTCAATTTCCTTCTTCAGAGTAATGTAATTTTCACTGTATGGATCTTTTACTACCTTTGCTAGATCGATTCCTAATTATTTCATTTTTTTGAACGTTATAGTTAAGGGTCTCCCAGTGACTTTGTTGTTTGTGTACAGGAATGCTATTGATTTTTGAGTGTTGACCTTGTATTCAGCAACATTACTGAATTTGGTTATTACTTCTAGAAGACTTTTAATGGATTTTTGGGGTTCTTCTATGTAGAATATCATATCATCTGCAAATAATGATAATTTTACTTCTTCCTTTCCTATCCTTATTCCTTTTATTTCTTACTCTTGTCTAATTGCTCTTGCTAATATTTCCAGAACTAAATTGAATAGGAGTGGTGATAATGGACATCCTTGTCTTGTTGCTGATTTTAGGTTGAAAGTTTTCAGTTTTTCTTCATTTAGTAAGATACTGGCTGGTGGTTCATGATAGATGACTTTTATCAGTTTGAGGTAGAGACCATCTATTCTGATTTTCTGTAGGGATTTTGTTATGAGTGGGTGTTGGATTTTGTCCAAAGCTTTTTCTGCATCTATTGAGATGATCATGTAGTTCTTGTCCTTGACCCTGTTGATATGGTGTATTACATTTATTGATTTGTGTATGTTGAACCATCCCTGCATTCCTGGAATGAATCATGTGGGTAAATTTCTTGAGAATGCCATAACACCCCAAAGTGAACTGTAGCCATTCTCAATGATAACAGGGTCCTGAGCTCCTTTGTTGATGAGAACTGCCAAGTTCATATCAGGAAAGAAGCTTGATAAGTTCCCCCAGGAGAACCAATGGCAACAGAAGAACTAGCAGCACCCCTTCTTCCTCTCCAGTTTGCATTTTTATGTTGGCAACAGTTTTCAGGTGGCCATCCACAAGCGGCACCACACTGATTCAATTCAGCTGGTTGTTACAAATTGACCACCAGTTGTCAATTCACCACAAGGTGTGCCCATTTTCCTACAAATAACTCAAATTTTCTTTATGGGTGAGTAGTACTCCATTGTGTGTAAATAGCACATGCTCTTCATTCATCTGTTGATAGACATATAGGCTGCTTCCAAGAGTTAGCTATCATGAATTCTGCTGCTGAAACATGGGCATGCATGTATTACATTTACATATTTTTTAAATTGTGGGAATTTTTAAATTAAGTTAAACGGCCTATAAAATAGCAGGATGTAAGCCTACCTCCCATCTTTCATTGTTCCATTGACTTTTTTCTTTTCTATTTTATTAATAGCCCTCAAATTTGACTTTTTTAAAGCATTTTGATTCATTAATCAAATACTACTGAAAGGCAATGATAATTCTTAAAAAATAAAAGTGTACTTTTGTTTTAATGCCTAGAACTCTCAAGGCATTTCATTTGTACTGGATTGGGATTCCTTGGGGTTGGGAATCTTCTGATTAATAGCCTGAGCTATTTTCTCTAATTGGAGCCATGATAGAGATTATTGTTTTTCTACTTACATTCATTTAGAATTCCTAAGACAGTCTATGTTCTACTTCAAGCATTCTGGTTATGTTCAAGAAAAGATGCATACATAGAGGGAAATGAGAAAGAAAAGAGGGAGAGAGGGGGAATATGCAGGGAGTAACAGCTATATATCACTTACTGATAAGGAAATTCAGTTAAGCTAGACAACTCAGGGTAGAAGTAACAAAAAAGCAAAGGAAGTTTGCCTTACTCTTATAGTTCTAAATACCATTTGGAGGAGTCTTCATCCATATTTCTGGATCTCAACAGCAGCAAGGTCAGTGAGTTGACTAGTTTGGAGGCATGGAAGATATGCAAAGAAAGAACAACACATCTCCATCTGATAGGCCTATAGATATTATGATTACATGTTAGGAAGTTTTTCATCAAGGAAGAGGCAGGAAAGTGTAACTGGGCAATTTGTTTGTTTATTTATTTATTTATTTATTTATTTATTGGTACTCAGAAATAAACTAATGACATATCCTTAGCCTATATGCACAGTCTTTGTTTTATTTTGTTTTTGAGACAAGTACTCACTAAGTCACTAAATTGCCCAGGCTGGACTCAAACTTGTGATTCTCTTGCCTCAGGCTCCATGAATGTTGAAATAATAAGTAAGTGATATCATGTCAAGCTCAGGGCAGATTTTAATTGCTTTCCCCAGAAAGTGAGTTATAAATACATCTAATATGAAAGAATTGCTTTAAAAATGCAAATGAACATTGCAATCAATTTCTGAGACATTTTAGGAAGACACGTTTGAGGATTTAACTGACATTTCTAGTCAGCTATTTTCAGTTAAAGTCACTGATATTTATCCTATGCTTAGTAGGCTGCATTATGAATACAAATAAAACAGGGTTCAATGAAAAAAGTCAAAGAGTTTTCTTTTCTGGTTCATATCTTTTTTTTCCTTTCTTTAGCTTAAGCACATCTCTTTAGGAGGTTTAAGAACAAGTCCTGCCTCTGCTCAGAAGGTAAATTCTTGAGCTAGTTCCTCATTAAGTTTTTAGAATCTTCTTGTAAGGGTTGTAGGTACTAGATGTGTTGGTGACTTTGGAGACAACAAAAGTACTTATGGAACAAATCAGGTATGTGTGGAAAGACTAAAGAAACCTTAAAATAATATTTTACAAAGAATGAATATATGTGTATAGGTATAGATACAGATATGTACATACAGTCATCTCTCTATGAATAGAAAGAGTGTGTTGTGACATGTGATGTTCACTTTCTAAAACTATCAGAGGATGCACATTACTGTAGAACTTGGTTAGAAAACAAAGATATGACAATTGCAAAGGAGATGAGAAGAGGTTATTTCAGGAAAGAAAGAGAGCAGTCATAGGGAAGTTTCGAAACCAGAAAATATTTAAGTGATATGTGTGGAATTATAACACTTTTGCTAAGCTGGATTGGAAAGCAGCAAATTGCCATGGCAACAGAAGATAAATTGACTTGGTTTTCACAAAAAACGTAGTACAGTATCAAAGAAAAATAAGTTGCAATTGTATGTAAATAGAAGTCAACAATTTGATGGGAAACAATCATATAGTTATAAAGCAAATATACAAGATAAAAGATGTTACTGAAATAGTAAGAAGAAATAAGTTAAACAGAACTTGATTAATTTAGTTTGGGAACTGAAGGAACTATGTATCATACAAATAGTATATAAAACTTTATGTAAATATACAGATATTTATAGCTATATCTATGTAAGTTGATATCTAGATGCACAGAGATAATATAAACTATTAATAAAGTGCTCTTTCTTAAGGCATATATGAAGTATACAAGCAATAAACAAAGTTTTTTCATTATGTGATTCAGTGGTTAGGATAGAATGATCCTATTTGATTTGACATTGCTCTTTTGTAAAAGAAGGGATAGTTTCAGGAAAAGAATTGTAAAAAAGTAAAACTTAAGGCAGGCCTACAAGGGACTCACATGGGGAAACTGATAATCAGGAGTGACTGATCTTTAGAGAATGGAGACTTAAGTGAGGTTGGGAGCAGGGACCCTTATAACTGAGTGTGCCACACTAGGCATTGCTATAGGATAAAGCTAGTGGTTGTAATGTGTGTCCTCCGGCAGTTTTAAAAAGTAAAATCACATGTCAAATAAAAGATCTGCTTTATATAGCAAGAAAAAGTAAGTTACACCAATCTGGATGATTAATTTGGTTTGGAAATTAGGGAGGCCATAATGTCTTCCCATGACTTGCCCTTTGAAACTGTATCCAAACAACCTCTTCTTAAAAGAACACCAGACATACTGGAATAAGAGTCACCCTAATGCCCTTATTTTAATATAATCACATCACAGAAAACTATATCTAAAAACAATCACATTTTGAGGTAGTAACATTTGTCATAATTGAACCCATCATTGAAGGTGATAGAAAGTCTGGGTCAAGTGGGAGAATCCTGTAGGAAACACGAGACTGAGGAGAACAAATTCAAAACAAAGAATCCTGGAGTCATGGCAATGATTAAGGAGATTAGAAGTCCACAGAAGTTAATAATCTTGAATAAATGAGAACCAGAAATGATGATTCTTCCATGTAGAAGAGAATATAGAATGAAGAGCTAAAAATGAAGAAAAAATGCTAGGTTGTCTTTATACTTAGGTGGTAAAAAATGGAATAGCCAATGAGAGAAACAAGAATAGAGTGGAATCGATTAGGCAAAGGAAGGAGAGACTTTTGAGGACAAGAAGGTTGATCTTTTGAGGCTGGTGGCAATGAAATCGGAAAATGGAGGGTAGGCAATTTATTTAAAAGATTCAGGGTGAAATACAGAGACAGAATAACACATTATGCATTATGTTGTTGAAAACTTAGCTGAACACAGATGTATCCTTCAATATAGAAACGTGAATATGTGAGAATAGAGAAATCAATGTTATTAGAATAGAGAAATCAATGTTATTAGAATGATATCCTACAATGTGCGGAGTTTAAATTGTATTATACAGAACTGTACTACTCTACTTTATTTTTATTTTTATTTATTTATTTATTTATTTATTTTTTTTTTTTTGCGGCACCGAGGATTGAACTCACAACCTGGCGCCTGCCAGGGCAGGCGCTTAAGGCACTGAGCCAAACTCCCGGCCCTACTGCTCTACTCTTATACTGAACTACTTAGTACAATTCTTCTCAGTCCTGCATTTATAACTTAGTATATTCCTTTTCCATGAGTTACTTCATTTGACCAAAATTTTCTCATACAGAACACCTCTGAGATGCAGAAGATGTAGAAAGGATGGAAGGAGGTAGAACTGTCCATCTTTTAAGAGAAGATAAAATTACATAAGCATTTCTTTCTTCCTCTGAATACTATCTGAATCATTGTTAATATCATGCAAACACAGGGTGAATTTACTTAGTGGAAGGAGGAGGAGGAAGATGAATGGAATTTATCAGTGATTGCTTTATCTTTATCATTAAATTAATCAAATCATATTCTAAGAATCAGATGAACTGGTAGTTTAAAGAAATTTGAAACAGTTACAGGGAGATTGTTAAGAATCAGTAAGATTTGAGTATGAGAAAGTTAACCAACTTAATTGTTTACTATTACTTCAATGTCTTAATAGTTTAAAAACATAGTCTTCTAATCAGCAGGATCAACACTGCCTGCAAATACTTGGGCTCTGTCATAGACCTACTGAAATAAAGACTCTCAATATGAATACATGAACTCTGAGATTTAACAAGCCTCCAACTAATTATGATGCTACTACTTGATTGTCACTGGATCAAAATATTGGTTGTGTTTTCAGATGTTATCTTCTTACTCAACACAAATTCAGTTATAAGCAAACAGTATGGACCATTTCAATTTTCATTTTTCTTCTTCCACATCCTCCATACAGGGTTATATCCAGGGACTGGCTTTTGGTAAATGGATTTTCTTTCAGACCAATACTAGACACTTTCTAGAAGACTTGAGTTCAGTAGGAGTTGAAATTCCAGTTTCCCATTTACAGATGGACACCTCCAATTGGACCACTGCTCAGGAATTTATCTTCTCTGCTTTCCCTTCTTCCTGGGAAGATTCTGTCATCTGCTTCATTCCACTGCTCTTCACCTATGCTTTCATTATTGTTGGAAACCTCATTATCATCACAGTGGTGAAACTAACTCTTCATCTTCACACTCCCATGTACCTCTTCATCAGTGCCCTTTCTTTCCTGGAGATTTGGTATACCACAGCCACCATCCCGGAGATGCTCTCTAGCCTGCTTAGTGAACGGAGGAGTATTTCCTTAAATGGTTGTCTCCTGCAGATGTACTTCTTCCATTCCACGGGCATCAGTGAAGTTTGCCTTCTGACAGCCATG
>RJWM01017334.1:30710-43514 GCA_004363535.1 Dasyprocta punctata | reverse complement strand
ATCCCTGAACCCCAAAGGACTCATGTACATCCTTAATATAAAAGACATTTAGTCCATCTCCAAGAGTTGTCAAAGTCCTAACAGTTTCAGCACTGTTGAAAAGTCCAAGTTCCAAATCTCTTCCAAGATCTATGGCAAACTCTTAACTGTAGCCCCCTGTACAAATGAAAATGAGGTTAAACACTTCCAACACATAAAGGCACAAGATAAACATTACCATTCCAAAAGTTACAAACAGGGGAATACAGAGCATTGGAACCAAAGCAAGTTCAAAATCCAGCAGGGCAAACATTAAATCCTGGAGTTCTCCACTCAGCATCTGAAGCAATCTGGTTGCAAGCTCCAAAAGGCTTAAGTGATTCCACTCATGTGGCACTTTCAGGGGTCTTAACTTTCATGTTCCTTGGCTTCATCTTTACATCTTTACATATTGCCCACTGCAGGCAGGGTGGAAGCTGTGCATTTTTCTTGGACCTAAAACCAGTGCCATGTGGATGCTGCCAAGGTTCTCTGCCAGCTGGGGCAGTAGCCAGGCTTTTCTCTCTATTGGATATAGGGGTTGAGTGCCTTGATCTCTGAGCTTTCTGAACCTGACTGGGAGGAACAGTTTCTCTATTCTGCCACCATTCTGGAATCTGGTGTGGCCACCACCCTTTTGAAACCTCCTGTGGCCTCTGTTGCCACTGTGGAATATGGCACTCTGCGGCTTTTTCCTTTGAGCAAACTCTTTCACATTTACCAGCTTCAGGCTGCAAAGGGTGGAGGCCCTGCTGTTTTCCAGGATGTCCCCAGGCCATCTTGTTTATTCCTTTGTTCCTTCTCAGCAATCAAAGTCTCAGCTCTATCTTTATGGTCCACAGCTTCCTGGTGAAACTCACAAGGTTTTAAATCACCATGCTCGGCTCTTTGCTCTTGATTCCCAACATAAATCTGACTAAGAGCCCCCAACAGTAGCCAGGCCACCGTTTCAACATTCGACTGCCTTGTAATTTATTTTTTAAAACTAATCAGTCCATTGCCCTTAATCTCAGTCTCAGGCAAAGTCTTTGGGCATGGGCAGAATGCAGACAAACTTTCTGCCAAGCCATAACACACATCGTGTGGAGTCCAACAACCAGTGCAGTTCTTCTTCCCAGCAGAAACCTCCCGAGCCTAGTCTTTACTGGCAGGCTTTCTTTCAGCCTTCTGGTCTCCTAAGCTCTGACCAGAATCTCCCATACACGACAACCTAAACTGTTCCAGCTCCATCCATTTAGGTGACAATCTCTGAACCTTTCCAAACTCTTTCCACAAGCCATACCCAAAGGCTCTTGAACCACACGGTCAGGAATAGTCACAGCAATGACTCCACTCCTCTGGAACCAAATTCTACCTTAATTACTTTTTACTTGTTGAGACAAAATACCTGACGCCCAAAATTAGGGAAGAAAAGGTTTATTTCTTACAGTTTCTCGGGATTTTCAGTCCATACTTAGTTGCTCCAAAGCAGCATGGCATGGCAGGGCAGCCATTCATGGCAGCCACCAAGCATCAAGGCAAACCAGCAAAAGAGGGCAGAAAAGCAAGAGAGAAAAGACACATGTTCCTTTTGCCCTTACACTGTATGTCGGCTCCACCCCTGGGCAGGGAAAGCACTCATATCACCAATCCCAGCACTACACAACAAACCAATCATGAACACCAGACTCAGCCCCATCCAAATTACGAGGACTTGGGGGAACACAGGATCATCCAACACAGTTGTCAAGGCTGGGCTTGAAGTTTCCACTTCTCTGCCTCAGTCTCTTATAGTGCTGGATTACAGGCATGGTCCTCCACACCCAGCTCATTCTGTTCTTTGTAGTAACAAAACAAAGATCAGTGTGGCTGTGGTTCACACTGAAAAATGAGCAGAGATTCAGACAGGGTTGGTACCCTGGTTCAGAGGGGAGCTCAATGCCTTTTTGCTGTGAACAATGAGGACCCTCCTGAGAGAACTTACTGTGAATGAGGAGTAGACCCAACACTTCAAACTATGCAAGGTAGTTTGGGACAGTGAACTCTGAGGTCTGGGCAATGTCTTTTACTTACAATTGTCACATGGATGGATTCCCTATTGGAATCACTATAGGTCCTGTGACTGGGGGCAGAGGCTGAGATCTTAATAATAATTAACAAATGTAATCAATTGAAGAGAGAGAATTGGTCATGTGCTAGTTAAATGGATAAGTGAATTGGTCATGTGCTAGTTAAGTAGCATCCCACAAGAGATGCCCCTAAAAACTGGCAAAGGAATATTGCACATGTTTATGAGGGTCCCATTCCATGGGTAGGGGCCAGGTGCTATATACCTGTGAAAACTGGCTTAAACATGAGCTAGTGGCATTGGAGATGTCCATGTATACTCCAGGGGTTCTAGAGAAACCAGGTTTAGACTGTCCAGACAATCTTCCTCAGATGTCATTCTATAGGGCAGTTCACAGGTTGGCCATGACAGCACTATCAGGCAGCTTGAACCTGCACTGAACGAGGACCCATGGGATTCTGTGCACATTAAATTTGCTAAAGAGTAACGATGCTTAGTCTTGACTGCACCCCCAGAATAATCTAGGGAGCATTAAAAGCTACTAATAGCTAGATATTGTGGTGCACAACTGCAACCCCAGCACTCTGGGAGGCTGAGGCAGGAGGATTGCAAGTCAGAGCCCAGCCTAGGCAACTTAGAGACTCTGTGAGACCTTGTCTCACAATTTAAAAAATTTAAAAAGGAGTGAGGGCAGGTAGCCCAGTGCAAAGGACTGGGTTCAGCCCCCATATCACAAAAACAAAGCAAAAACAAGCCTAGCTGCTATTCTTGAAGATTTGGATGGTGTTGCCTGGCCTCTGGGAGTTTCACAAAGCTGCCAATATAACTATAATGTGCATCCAGGAAAGAACCAGAGAAAAAAAGCTGTTGAAAATCCACAGCAATAGCCCCTTGCCATGCACCCTGCAGTAAGGAGTCCTTGGCTAGGGAATGTGTGTCTCCTCATCTATTCTCTACCTGTTTTCAACTTGCTGAGTACTCTCGGGTCAACTTGTTTCCATTTATGATCAATTACAAGTGTACTTTGGCTCATATAGCAGAAATACTTGTGAAAAGTAATGCACAATTATATGGTTTCACATAGATATACTGTGTTAACTCTTCAAAAAGACCTTCGAGGGCTGGGGATTTAGTCCAGTGGCATAAGCCCCTGCCTGGAAAGTGCAAGGTCATGAGTTCAATTCCTGGTACCAAAAAAACCCACAAAAATAAAAATAAAAAACATAAATACAAATGATTCGGTGTGCTCAAACCAAGGAGGGAGTATTTTGGGCTGGAGATATAGCTCAGTGGTAGAGCATTTGCTTTGCATGCACAAGGCCCTGAGTTCAATTCCCAGTAGCCCCCCCAAAAGGCCTTTGTCACTGAGTTCAGTGCTGCACATGTATTATCCCATCTTCTCCAGGGGCCAAAACAGGAGGGTTACATGCTTGAGGCCAACCTGAACAACTGAGCAAGACCCTTATCTTAAAATAAAAAATAAGCAAGAGCTGGGGGTATAGTTCAGTGACAGAGCACTGTTCAATCCCTAGAACAGGGAAAAAAATCCTTTATCTAAACCTATGCCTTCTGTTAGTTAATATTTAAATGGTACATTAACACTAGACACTTATTTTAAGAATATTTTTGTGAAGTACCTAAGTTCATATGTAAAGGTGTCACTTAATTTTTTTTTTTTTTTTTTTTTTTTTGCGGTACCGGGGATTGAACTCATAACCTTGCACCTGCCAGACAGGCACTTAAGTCACTGAGCCAAACTCCTGGCCCTGGGTTTTTGAGGCAGAGTCACACTGTGCAACTCAGGCTGGCCTTGCCCTCACGTTGTAGCCCAAGCCGGCCTCAAACTCACAACACTCCACCTATCTCAGCCTCCTGAGTGCTGGGATTAAAGGCATGCGCCACCACGCCCAGCTGGTCTCACTTAATTTTTCTGAGGTTAAATTTTCTTGCATTAAGCAACTTTGGCAGAAGGGTTACCAGACATCTCACGTGTATGTTACAATCTCATATTCTGTGCTCTTGCAACAGGAACCTCAAACTCAAACAGTGAGTTCTTCCTTTCCTGGATGTCCTGTTAGCACCTCTTCTTCATTCACTATGTCATGGATTGGGTTTGGTGGTCTGTTTTTCCTCCCACTAGATTTTATACTCTTTAAGGAATGAAATATGGTCATCTCGATGCTGTTTCCATGTAAGGCACTCAATAAATGTTTGGTGAGTGCATAAGGCTGGCCAGGTGCACAGATGAGTGGAAGCAGAGGGAGATATAGGGCATTCCCAGCCCTCCACTCTTTAGTAAGGTGGCCACATTGCCCTAGGACAAATAATTGACTCCCTCTAAGCTCCCAGCTGCCTCCTACGTCCTGTCCCTGCCAGTCCTCCCTGTCACTTACCTGTGTGTACACATTCTACTCAGTAGCTCTGCTCTCACGGAGCTGCTTGGCTCCTACTCAAGCTCCCAGAATTTGCTTGAGTTGTTTTTTTTTTTGTACAAAAGAACAGCCTCTACCCAAGCATTTTATCTTTCCTTATGTATCTCCAAGGAAGGCATACATATAACAAAGAACCCAGGTGAATCAGAATAAATATATTGGACAGGGTTAGTGGTCCCAAAGTCTGAATGGCCAAGGTTGCATCTGCCTTGACAAGGCAAAATTAGGCCAATGGTGAATGGGGAACTATTTTAGGATAATGCTAGAATTATTATAATCAAAGCTGTATATTTTACACAATGTTTTGAGAGGCATAAAGAAGTTTATTAGGAAGAATATTAAAAATGCACACTGAGGGAAAACAGTGCAGACCCTCAAGAAAGAGATGCTTTATGATCTGGGTGTTAATGTATTCTTGGGGGTGGAGTTATGTTATATTTCACACACTTTTAGTTTTGAACTAAAGGGGGTATTTTGAATGTCATAAACAATACTTATTTATTAGCAAAAGGAAAGAGGGAAGGGAACAGAAAGAAAGAAGGAAAGAAGGTAAAAAGAAGAGAAGCATTACTCTCAGAAAGCATTTTTTGCCCAGTGAAACCAAATTCTGAATTCTAAGGAAAATATTATAAAGTACTCTGGGGCTGAAAAGAATACATGGAATAACGAGTAGAATAAATTAATTCTTTAAATAGCTGATATAAAATATCACCAAATGATGTTCTTTCCCACAGAGTATACATTTTTATTGAGTTGTGGAAGGGAGGACTGGAGAGCAGGGCCATCCTAACCTTCTGACTGGACTGATGGAATTTCAAAACTGAAGAAAATACAACTTTCCAGCACAGAAACTAGAAACTCTGGTTTTCCTTTAATGTCTCATTCTATCACTGATCCCTTTCTTCTTCTTTTTTTTTAAATGTCATTAACAACTGCATTTTTCTGTTCAAAATAACATATATACCCTTACCTCAAAAGAAGCTCTATTTGTTGGTTGATGACCTGACTCATGCTGAGCAAGTGTGAGCACCTGTGGGTACTTTTGCTGCCTCAGTGTCTCCTTTTCCACCCAGGTGTGAAAGTATCAGCTCTTTAGGAAAGCAGGAGTGAAGTTGAAATGGAAGTGGACTGGATATCGAAGAATGAGAGGCATATCCAATATAAAAATCTAGAGAGTCATGCTTCTGTTAGGTGAGGACACCTCATGGAGACGGAATACAGGAAGGCACAGGATGCACCTCATGTCTCCTGGAGGACCAGTTTGCCTCAGATATGAGAGAGAATTGGAGCAGATCTCCCCTATTCACACTTTTCTCCCTCTCATCCATTTAACCCCTGTGCCCTCATGTACCAGGCCTGCATAATCCATCTCTTTACCCCTGGCTCTGTCTTCATCCTTGAGCCACCCCCAGTCTGCATTCCTGCCTCAGTCGCCTGCTCTCCTCTGCCCCAGGTCTTCTGCTTCTGAGGCATTATCTGTGGAGGAGATTCCGCTCCTCTCCCAGCGGATGCCTGTGTATCTCTAGCTCCTTCTCTGTATGTTACTCATCCTAATCCCCCCCACATTGCTCCCTGAACTTCTTTCTCTCTGTGCCTATGATACTTTGAAATGAATAGATTCATAGGTGAACTCATTTCAGTAGTTTTTTAAAACGTGTATTTTGCCCCCCATAGTGTAAGCTTCAGAGGGGCAGAACCTATGTCTCTGTTGTTCAATGAATAAACCTAGTGATATGCCTCCTACTCAGTTGTTGCTCAGTAGATATTTGTTGCTTTGTTATTGTGAAGAAATAGTGAATAAGTGTCATTTAGTCCCCGTGCGAGTCTTTGGAAGAATCCTAACCCACAAAAGGCAGAGGTTCTTGTCTCTCAGGCTTTAGGATGTATGTATTAGGGCCTACCAACACGTGCTCAGAAAGGAAAAGCAACTATGAAGGAGAAAAAATGCAAAAGTACACCAGAGGACCATGGGTATAAATAAGAGTGTTCATTCACACAGAACAAAGACTACAGGTGACTTTAGGAAGAATCATGGAAAAATAATGGCTTTCTAAGAAAATTATGAAGAAGGGAGGAGATAGAAAACTCCAAGTGTAGAGTGTCTGAGGAGCACAAGCCCCTAGTTCTGCTTCCGTAGCTGAGCTGCAGAGTAGCCCCTGGACAGGGCTGAAGCAGACTGGGTGGGCCAGGAGCATTGACCAGTGATGCAGGGAGCGGGGCTCAGACCTTAGCACAACAAATCCGTTCAACTGCATTAGCTCAGCAAAGCCCAGAGCCGCAAGTAGATGAGAGAGGAAAAGTAGACTCTTCTAATGCTAGGAGTAAAAACTACTAGCAGGAGATGAGACAAGGAAGAAGGAAGGGGAATTATAAAGATACCTGGGTTTAAAAAGAAAGAGAGAGAGAGAGAGAGAGAGAGAAAGAAAATCATAAATGAAAGTGATCTATTTGACTAAAAGGCCAGTCATAGAGTAAATGTTAAAATGCCATTTGTTTTTCCATATCACAAAATGTGACTCACTAAATTTGTAGTATGAATGCTTTATTATACTCTAAAAATTCTGAATTCTTTAGGCTGTTCTTATTCTGTTCCAAGAAGGTATTTTAAAAGTGCACATTAGAATATTTTATAACTCTTTTATCCCTCCTGAACATCTGTGAACTGGAAAGAATATAGTATATTACAGAAACAATCCATTTAAAGAAAAACAATTAAAATGAAAACTACTTCCATTTCTGTAGTATAAAAACTCTAATTCTCTCCCCTTTGCAATTTTATTACCACTCTGACATGATATAGTCACAGCTTCACTTACACACAATGTTAATTTCACTCATACTCTACTTAATCTCCAAAACATTGCAGAATAACATTTTTCTTTAGTAATTTATCATTTGCTAGGATAAGGCAATGTGTTTAGAGGATGTTAGAATTTTTTTAAAGTTTGCATTTATCTCAATCCTGAAATGTGCTCTGAATGCTATTAAAATATATCATTTATATACTTTCACATTTAACTATATTAACTATACCTTAACTAGACATTTATTAAGAGCAGCATATTTATTTCCCATTCAGGACTTTTTAAATCTGTGGAGTCAGCTCTATGGAAATGAGCAATTTTTTGCCAGCCTTATACTGTGTAATAGGTTAAACTGAGCAGAAACCCAGGGCTCCATTGTAGTGGGGCCCACAATCGCACGTCTTCTCTGAGCGTCCTTAAATTGCTTCCTGCTTCAGGACTTCGGATCATTCTACCAAGTGTCAGTGATATGTCATGGACCCTCGGTGAGTTCATGACAGCTCTCGCTCATTCATTCACCAACTATCTCCTGTGCATGCAGATTAAAAGATAAACACATCTTACATTTTCCTTGGAGGTTACTAACAAAAAGATATATTTCTTTTGTTAATGTTATTTTTTATTTACATCAAAATATAACATACACACCTACCTTAAGAAGTCAAGGCTTACAGAGTTGTAATGAAAAATTTCAGTTCCTGTCCCACTTTTCCCTCTTCTTAATCCTATTTTCCAACAGGCACCACTCTCAACTTTTAGCCATTCCCTTTTGTCTTATTTCTGTAGTTCTAAACAATGTGCTTCTACTGCTATTTAAATTTTTTTTCTGTGTTAGGTAATATTTATTGACACCCAATTATAGAAAAATAGTACTTTTATTTTCTTATATTAACCCCTTCCCACACACATTAAACATTTGTTCCCCTACCATCTGCCAATACAGTATTATGATGGATAAGTTAATATTATTCACAGTTAATATAGTTTAGTTACTAAACCGCAGTAGGAAACTATAATTCCATTTCCTTTTTCTGTGTAGCTTTTTGTTTTCCCTGGAGATAATAATTGCTTTCTGTTCTCACTTGTGTAACTAATAGGACTCTAAATCCTCTGACGAAACTGTAAAATCTCCTATGTGTTCATGTACACCAGGTTGTCGTTCAGCTGCTGTGGCTGCTGCTTCTCCTTCTTTAAGACATCACCGTTGGGGTCCTTTGTCATGCTACCATCTGGACTGGGTGCTTCCTGGGCCTGTTAACTACTTGTCAGGCTGAGACTTCCCCTTGCTCTCATTTGGAAAATTTCCCTTATCTCTCTGTGTTCTCAATCCTAGGTCTTTGTTCTTCCTTGACTTCTCCTATTTTGGTAGAGTCTATCCTGTAGTAGCTTCCTGAAAACAGTGAACGGGAGGTACAAGATGCCTCCAAATCCTGAGACTTTCTAGGGTACAAACAATTCATTTCTAACTGGCTTTTCTCCTGCAGGCTGATATTTTGGCTTTTTAAGCCTAGTAAGATAATTAAGAATATCATTCATCATATATATGGTATATATATGATATATATCATATATTTTATTATTATTATTATTTTTTGTACTGGGAATTGAACCCAGGGCCTTCACACAGAATCACTGAACTCCACCTCCAATCTGTCCCTTTAAAAAATATCATTTTGAGAAAATTCTCACTAAGTTACTAAGTTTCCTGGGCTAGGCTCAAATTTATGATCTACCTACCTCAGTTTCCCAGAGTACCGGGATTACAGGTGTACACCATCACCCCCAGTTTATAATTCTGTTGAAATCTCTTGCCTGCTGATGTCGCCTCTCTAGTTCTCTTGCCGTTTGTGAGTGTATATCTTTTATATTCTTTCAGAGGTATTTCTCTAGGGAACAGAAGTAAAAACATGTATTCTATTGATTGTATTTAGCCTGAAGTATAATACTCTTTTGTAATGCCAGGAATTTAGTCCTGCAAATATGACCCAACGTGAAAATCTCATTTTTCTTACTTGGCACAATAATGCTTACTACATTATCACTTTATTCAGTTTTGTAAGTTGCTCTTTTGGTTGGAAAGTAGAGGCGATGGTGGTGGATGGGAAAGACTTCTAAAGGCTAATATCACCCATTTATGGCTAGGGGCATTTGAGGAAGGAGAAGGAAATGCAACCCTCGCTACTGGAATTTTGGCCAGAGATCGATTGAAGCTGCTGCATCCCTACTGAAACAATGATACGCTAATGGGCATGTGAGAATTTGATGGATGATGCTAAGGTCAAATAAAAATGAATTAACACAGGCAATAAACAATACAGAGGAACCAGCAGGCAACAGAAAAGGAGGAAAATCTCCATAGGAAATGGGGTAACAGTGGCTGGAGGATCCAGAGCCATTTCTGCAGTGGTTCCCAAGCCTGAGCTCATGTAGGCTGCTCAGATGCAGCCCTCATGGTTGGCTCAATCCAAATCCTTCTAGAGAGAACATTAAGATGTCATAAAATGTATGAAATGCTTCTTGCTATAATGCTCTATTTTTGATTTCTTTAGGAATTTAGGGTAAAGTTTCACATAATTAAGAATCAGAGGAGTAAAGTAGATTTTGGAAATCACTTAGGCCAGGCCTTCTTTTTTACGCCCGAGGAAACTGAGCCCAGGTTAACTTGGCCAAGGGGAGCCCCACAGTCTTTCTGGTTATTTGTAGCTCTGCCACCAGCCAGGTTGGGTATGATTCACAGATGACTGTTCTACTATGTAGCACTTGTGCAGTCTAGCTTGCTATGAGTACTCAGTAGTATAGGTGTTGCAAGAGAGTGAAAAATGAGAAACCTGTCAGTCCTTATTGGCCTGTCTTGCAAGAGACGGCTTTGTTCCCCTTAACTCCTCACTTTTAGTACACGAAGGAATAAGGGATATGAATAAAGGAATGAATGTGGCAACTGGGATTTAAGCAAATATCTCCTTTCAGTCAGAACCAGAGAGCCCTGAAGGGCACCAGTACACCGCCCCCCCCCCCCATACACACACATGTGCATGCACACATGGCCCCAAAGTAGCACAGGACCCCTCGGGGGAGCTGCTTGTGCACAGAACCGGCCAGCAACTCACGCAGCTTGAGGTTGATTACCTTACTTATTGATGATTCCATTTTCCTTTGTTTAACTGGAAATCCATGTTCCTAAGATCTGAGGAGTTATTACACATGCTTAATGTAGACTTTTGAGAAAGGATGAGAAAGTGGCCTGAGTTCCTAGCTGAGTAGAACTTACAACATAACATTGGTTTGTGCTCTGTTTTGGGTTTGGCCCAAACTTCCATGCTAGTCCTTGATAACTAATAATGTGTTGTGATCAAAGAACTACTGAGCAGCTGACTCGAGCATATAATTCTAAGTATTGCATCCACATTTTGAAATAATATTCATTTCATCCATTGCAAAGCAGACAAGGCTTGTCCATGTTAAGTACTTGACTAAAGGCCATGAAAAAGTCCAGGTTCAAACCAAGCTTCTCTCTGACTACAGCACCCTCTCTGTATTTCATGTATTTACACTAGAGAAAATTCAGTCAGACTGAAAAAATAGCCAGGGCCAAGCAGGTGGCTTTTGGGTCAGTAGAAAGATTTACCAACCCACTGCAGAGACCGGTCTTCGGAATTGGCCAGGTCTGTACCAAGCTTTTCTTGGATGTCTCTTGGCCATATATATATCACTATGTAATCTATACAGTGGTGTTTTAACGGACAGAGCTCTTACCTGTAATAATTTTCCTTGAACTCATATCCTCTAAGAAATGCCAATAAACTCAGTTGAAGTAATTTCTCACCCACAGCACATGTATTTGCTGAGAAGGCCCCTTGATCTTATGAACAATTAGAAGAACACACAGCAAAGTCTGCACAGAGCAGCCATTACATGCGAAGTGGATGTTTGAAAAAGAAAACATTTGACCCTTCCATTGATTGAACTTTCCTTCAAAGTGCCCTTCAGGGAGTACTGAGCTGGTTGCCAGGAAACAGAGATTCTTTTCTGGGATCAATTCTTGCCATCCTAAGTGACTCTGAGTATGCCACTTATTAGAATCTTGGTTTCAAACTTACAGCAGGGTATATTTTCTCTCTCTCAGGCTTCCTCAATCAAGGTCTAGACATTTAGACTATGTCTGTAAAGTTTAATGACATTTAAAATAAGAGTTCTTTTAAATTACATACTTTAGCTAGATGTGATGGTGTGCACCTGTAATCCCAGTTACTCAGGAAGCTAAATCTGAGATTGAAATTTTGAGTCTAGCCTGGGTGATTTAATAACATTATCCCAAAAAAAAAAAAAAAAAAAAGGAAACGATAAATCACATATTTTGACAAAACTGTTTTTAAGTATCAGTCCATTTAATAGGTACTGAGTGAAAACAAATTTCTTAAAAATATTATACATATTGGTTCTATGTAACTGTAAACTCTTCCTTGGTGTTAGAATGTAAAGATAGTGTGATGTGTTTGCGGCATGGGGTGGATTTGGGCGGCAAATTAGAGTGAACTGATCCAAATCCCAGCCCAGCTCCCATCACTCACTTGCTCTGTGATGCAGGGCTGGCCTATCCAGGCCTGGGGTCTGTTTCTGCATTTGTAAAGTGAGAAACTTCGGCAGGAATGATCTCCATGATTCTTTACAATTCTTGTTCTTATTCCCTGTGCCACTGTTCCTGATCAAACAAAAACATATAAAGCCCTTGGCCTCCAGTATCATATAATCCAAAGAAGGTACTAAAGAACAAATAAGTAAACCGATACATAGCTAGCATGATTACACATTGCGACAAGCACCAGGAAGAACTAAAGTGACATAGTGATAGAGTATCAGAGGGGTGGGAGGGATAATACTCAATGGGAGGAAGGGAGAGGTCGAGAAGTCTTGTAAGTTTGGCTCAATTTTCAACAACAGAGTTTCAAGATACATTGTTTGAAGTTGACAGATCAAAAGAGCATTCAGTACACTACTAAAAGTTACTGGAGGTCTCTTAACCAGCAAAACCCAGAATGTCAGTTAAAAATTACTAGAAGATAAGCACATTCACTCAACATAGAACATGAAGAAAACCCAAGTTTGCAGCAAAAGAAAAAGAAAAAAAAAAAGAAGAATGAGATAATAAATAAAAAAATAAGATGATAAATCTAAGGTCAAAAATTTTTTATTGATAATATAAATAAGGAAAACTCTCCTGCTTAAGAAAAATAGGTTCAAATTGAATAAAAATTTTAATTCTACCATACAGTACCTTATAAAACACATTTATAATAAAATTACTTTGGTTGCAAGTAAAAGTTGAAGCAAACCCATGAAATTCAGTGCAAACATAAAATAGTAAGCATTATGATAGTATTATCAAAGTAAACTTCAAGACACAAAGCTATATAAAGAAGTTTATCATTACAAATAGGAATGATAAGCCGGGCGTGGTGGCGCACGCCTTTAATCCCAGCACTTGGGAGGCTGAGGTAGGAGGACC